>PISX010005382.1:0-108584 GCA_004024625.1 Mellivora capensis | reverse complement strand
AAGACAACTATCATATGATATCCCTGATATGAGGAAGTGGAGAAGAAACATGGGGGACTAGGGGGGTAGAAAAAGAAGAAAAGAAACAAGATGGGATTGGGAGGGAGACAAACCATAAGTGACTCTTAATCTCACAAAACAAACTGAGGGTTGCTGGGGGGAGGGGGTCGGGAAAGGGGGGTGGGGTAATGGACATTGGAGAGGGTATGTGCTATGGTTAGTGCTGTGAAGTGTGTAAACCTGGTGATTCACAGACATGTACCCCTGGGGATAAAAATATGTTTATAAAAAATAAAAATTTAAAAAACAAAACAAAACAAATAAGGGCTGCTAAGTACTCAGCCATAAAATGGAGTGAAACTTTGACATATGCTAAAATACAACATGGATGGGCATTGAGAACATTATGTTTGATAACAAGAAAGACGTAGAAGGAAAAAAATCACATGAGTCCATGCATAGGAGGTACCTAGAACAGGCAAATTCATGGAGTCAGAAAGTAGAACAGAGGTCCCCAGGAGCAGTGGAGGTGTGGGGGACAATGGGGAAGAAAGGAGAGGGTGAAATAGTTTTTGGTATAAACCATGGTGATGGATACACACCATTGTGAATCTGTTTAATGCCATTGAGTTGTACACTTACAAATGGTTAAAATGATCAATACTATGTCGATTTCACCACAAGAGAAAAATAAAATTTTGAAAACCACAGGTTGCTGGGACCTACCTGTAGAGTTTCTAATTTCTGCTTCAGCAGGTCTAAACTGAGAATTTGCATTTCTAACAAGTCCCAGAGTGATGTTGATGCTGCGGGTCTGAAAACCATGTTTTGAGTGGCAAGAATCTGAGCACCGTTTATTAACCAAAATTAAAAGGAAAACTGATGTCCAGACCCCATCCCAAAGAGTCTAGTTTGATTGATCCGGATTGGGGCCTGGGCCTGGAGAAGTTTTAGGCTTCTTCAGGTTATCCCACTGGAGAGCAGTAAATAGGTGAGGCTGGGTGGGGACCTCCTCACCTGCCTATGCTTCACACTAGTGAGGATCTCCTGCTGTTGCTTTGTGGAAGCTTTAGAAGCAGGCAACTGTGTGGTGGAAGAGTTTCTCACACTAGAAAAATTACCCTACTCTTTGTTCTCCAAGAAAATGCTTCCTAACCATGGGACAGATCCTCGAGAAAGGGGATATTCACTCAATTACTGAATGACCAGGGTTGATAGATTTGAGCTTTGTTACATTCCCACATCAGTGTGTGAAAACATTAATTCTTTTAAGAGATCTTCTTTGTTTTAGGAGAATTTAGGACCCCTGACTCACATTTCATTTCTTAATATCTGACAAATCTATCACAGGTGAACCGACTAGAACAGAGTAGGAATGAGAGAGAGTGAAGGCCAGTGCTGCTTTTCTAAGCATTCCTCCTCAACCCAAAGAAATCCCATGAATAGCTGGTTTGTTGATTTTCCACCCATTTTAAAGAGTTCCATAAGGTCATAGGATTGACCGTGGACATGCCCACAAGTGGTAACAGGACAATAAAACCCTTGAACATTTGAGTCTTTAGTTAAAATTTCTTTCGTCTTTGCGCACTTTACTCATCAAGATATTTATATTCCTACAGCTGGTCGATCACCTAAGTAGACACCTTGGCCAGGGTGGGCAGAACCCCTTCCCTGCTACTTCCCTCCCTCCAGAACACACCCACCCACCACTGTCCCCACCTGAGATTCAACTCACTCTTTTTCCCACCAGCACTGGAAGGAACAGGGAAGGGGCAGCTTCAACACCACATTGTCTCCCTAACTCAACTACATGAAACTTACAGCATGTTAAAAATAATGCATTGAACAGGAGCACTAGAAAAGACAGATATTCAGTGGTTGGGTGAGACCTGGAAATGAAACACTGACTCCAAGATAGCCTTTCTGAAAGACTCTGGCAGAAGCCAGCAAAAAGAATTCACTTTCACTTAAACCTTCTGAAACCTCCTCTCCTTGCACCTTTTTCTCTCTACTCCAAATTACCTTTACATACAGACACCCAACTCTACCTCTCTACAAGTCCTTCTGCTCCTTCTCCTGACCTAAATGAACTACCCCTTCCCAGATTTTGTTCTCAGAAAAGGACCACATTTCGCAATACCCCTTCAAAATTGCTAGGGTAGCATGCTGATCTAGAAGTCAGATTTAAGGACTGTAATTAAGGATTCCAAAACCTCAGGAAGACAGACAAAAGTAATCTGCAGAATTATGGATTTTGTCAGTTATTTACTATCTCGGTCTGCTGGATCTGTACTAACTAGTCCCCCTATTTATAAACCCCTCAGGTGGGGGAAATGGTGAAAGGCAACGGAGTAGGAAAGGCAAGAGGGGATTTAAAGAAGCCAACTGTGCACAATTCAGATATTTCAGATATTGGTCTTGAGAGGACAAAAAAAAATAGGAAATGAAATACATATGGCCGTTATTAGAATCTTTCCCTTGAGAGAAGATTGGATGAAACTTCAAAGTTGTAAATAAAATAAATATGTCTCAATAGGAGACCTAAAAATTAGACCTCAGGAATCTTTTCAACAACATTCTGAGATACACCTAGCCACTGAAGCAAAAGGAGCCTTGCCCTCTCTTTTGGTAAATAGGCTCACATCCGAAATAGGAAACTTAGAAAAATAAACTGGACTGGGAAATTGCCAATTTAGGAGATCTCCAACATGTGGCTTAACATTTTCAAAAGCCCTAGAAAATAAACAAGATAAGAATGAAAACAAACTTCTGGCTGTCCCAATTAAACAACTGGTCCCTAAAATAAAAACAAAAGGAAGAGCTTTTTTATTCTCTGAGAATTCCAAGAGTCTATGAGTAAGAACACCTGTGGATATGGTAGCCAGAAGGGCCATTGGAAAAACTCATGCCATATGTTGGTTAAGAAACAGAAAACAACGGTCCAAAGTCAGCCCTGGGAGTGCTGCAGCTGGGAGGAAGATTAGAGCCCAATTGATTCCCTGCCCTTCATCCAAACTCCCAAGGCAAACAGTTTATAAATATGGACAACAATTCATCCTTTTCATTGATATGGGTACCACTCTATAGAACACTATCATAAACCGGCAGATCCCTCTGAGCACCAAAACCACTCCAACAGCTGGAATTCCCCACAACTGTAAGCCCCTTTCCATGTCCCTATCCAAAACTGCTACACTGGAACCATTAGCAGGAGAACATTCCTTTCTTCTCTGGGACACAACTCCTGCAAATGTAATAGGGAGGGAACAAGTTAGCAAGTGGCACTGCCAACGAAAATGTACTCCAGAGGGATGAATTTGGAAGGCCCAGAAATTATAATTGATATTCATATCGAAAGACCTACACTGTGTATGATTCAAGAAACTACTGAAGAATCAGCCAGGGTCTCAGAATCTCTGAAGGTCAAAGACTCAGCAAATACAAGCAAATTCCTTGGAACAGAGCCACGACAGTCCGCATTGATTCTTCTAAACCTTTACCGAAACTTCTCAATACCCTACTAACACTCAATGCAAAGAAGGTCTTAGGCAAATTACAACCAGATGAATTGAAAAAAGGGTTAATTATTCTTTGTGCTGGTCCCTGTAATACCTGTTTCACCTATTTAAAAGCCTAACAGTTGAGCTTATACAGATTTGTCTAAGGCCTGTGAGCAGTTAAAAAAAGCTTGCTTCCCAGCAATGCCTTACTCAAATACCACACTGTCCTTGGTCCCACCTGAAGGCAAATCCTATACTGTAATAGATTTTTTTTGTTCAATGTTCTTTAGTATCACCGTTGATGAAGATATCCGGTATGTATCGGCCTTCACTTCAGAAAAGCAACAATTCTCCTGGATAGTTGTGCCCTAGGGATTCACCAAAGCTCTATCATACTTTTCTCAAGACTTAAAAGATCTCAAAGATACACTGTTTCCTTGTGGGTCCATTTGGATCCAATATGTAGATGACTACTTCTTACGTTCCAGTAATCTTGAAGATTCCAGACCCAGCTCTGTACTTCTACTCACAGAGCCACAAAAAAACAGGACACAAAGCTTCGAGGGAAAATTTCCAATTCTGAAGAAAAAAAAACAACAGCAACAGTTCATTGTCTAGACCATGGCCTATTAACTACAGGAAAGGCATTATCTGAGGAGAGATTATAAGTTATGTAAAATTACCCAAGACCCAACCACTAAAAAAACAAGAAGATGTCTGGAATTCACTGGGTATTATGGAGAATGGGCTCAAAGTTTTTTTGGAATATCAAGCCTCTATATGCTTTGACAGAATCAAATATCACACACCCTCCCATGGAACAACAACAAAAAAAAATAACAAGGCCTTCAGTGATTTCATATATCCCTTTGACAGCCATCTAAATGAAATCTCCCAAATTATCATAAGCCTTATCTTTTGTTTGTGCTTGAAAGGTTAGGCCATGCTCTAGGGGTATTAACTCAAAAACATTCTGCACATCAAAGACCCATTGCCTATTATATCTGGTCCCTTGGTCTGGTAGCTAGAGATTTTCCTACTTTCCTCAGAGCAATTGTGTACCCTCAGCTAAATTAAACAAAACACTTCAGATCCTGCAGTTGGACTGTCTTTAAACCTGATGGGACTACATGTAGAACAATCCCTATGGCTAATTGAAAATGCCAACGTTTTTCTTCTAGTCTATTAATAAAAAAATATTGTTACCTTCTCCCTTCTCATAGTACCATACACTATTCTGACAACTCCACCTGGCAACTTTATTATCCTTACCCCACAAAGGAGAATAT
This sequence comes from Mellivora capensis, assembly GCA_004024625.1. NCBI lineage: Eukaryota > Metazoa > Chordata > Mammalia > Carnivora > Mustelidae > Mellivora > Mellivora capensis. The sequence goes on along the minus strand of PISX010005382.1, from coordinate 103,795 downwards.
TATAATCATGTGTCTGCTGTTGAAGACTTGGCCGTGCCCAGAATACATATCGAAGGCATCCCCACACCAAATTCTAACTTAATGTTGTTTGTTGATTGGTCTTAGCTTAAAAAGGAAAAGGTGTATACCCATGTTCACAACAGCATGATTTACAATTTAAAAAAAAGTGGAAGCAATCCAAGTGTCCATTGGGAGATGAATGGGTAAACAAAGTGTGGTATACACATTCAATGAGCTATTATTCAGCCTTAACATGGAAAGAAATTCTAACACCTGCTACAACATGGTTGAACTTTGAGATGTTATGCTAGGTGAAATAAGCCAGACACGAAAGGACAAATATTGTGTGGTTGCACTTATATGACATTTCCAGAGTAGTCAAATCCATAGAGACAGGGAGAAGAAAGGTGATTTCCAGGACTGAGGGAAGGAGGGAATGGAAAGTTTAATGGGTACAGTTTCAGTTGCAGAAGATAAGGAAGTTCTAGAGATGCATGGTAGTGATGGGTGTACAATGTGAAGGTAATGCATTTAACTGTACAATTAAAGTGATTAGAACGGTATATTTTATGTTAACATATTTTTACCACAATAAAAAATAAAAAGAGATAATACCAGGCTGCTTGTGTGAAAGCTATCACACATTCCCTTGAAAAATCCCTTCAACAGCCACCTTGTCTGTTAAAAGTCAAATCAGCGTAGGTAATCAAAAATTACAGCTTTTTCAAGGGCATAGCTAAATTCACTTTTTTGCTTAAAAAAAAGAGTAAATATATTCACAGATAGCTGACATGTTTCGGAATAGTTAATGATTTTGAAATGACATGGAAGGAAGAAGATTTCTTAACCTTCTCAAACACTCCTACACAAACAACGGACAGCAAATACATAAATTACTGACATCTTAATGCTCTCTAAGACAATCATTCTTGTAAAAATTAAATGAGATACTATAGAAGTTAGAAGAAATGCTTTAGTAGGTCATCATGCTAAACAAGCTGCTCTGATAGTCATGCTTATGCAAGAATCTCCTACAGAAAAAAAATAAATATCCATATAGTCATTCAGGAGTTCCATAACAGACACACAAAATTTGGCTACCAACTCTGAAAATAGGCACTGGGGATTACTGGAGAGTGAGATACATGAGGAGAAGATCTGGTGAGGCCAGAATGGCTGAACCAGCTAACCTCCAAGGCATACTTTCTAAAATATACCATGAAACAACCCATCACCGTAGAAACAAGTGGACTACAATATAAACAAACACTGAGAAACTTTTCTAGAATATCCAGTCCATTCCTCATATGTAACCAACATGATTTGGAGAATGCTGTAAAGGTGGATTATGGACCCGTGCTATGTCCTAAGATATTCAGACAATCTCCAAATGGATTTTATACAATCGCCTTCCCTGTATGTTATGTATGTGTAATCGTAATAGTATGTTTCTTTTGTGGGTGGGTTGAATTTTTCCTCTGATACATATTTAGGTTCCACTGTGGCCAAAATACTATTGTTTTGTGAGACCCACTTGGGACCTTTCTATTTAACCATCCATAGATAGAGGAATACATTTTACTGGAATAGTTAGTTGTAAATTATGCAAAGCTTTGCTCTTTTCTCAAAATCTCTGTTGTTCTTACAGCCTCCAATCCCCTGGGAATATAAAAAGAACAAATGAAATATTAAAACTGAAAGTAGCTAACCACCTTCTGGTCTTACAGTCCTGAGTTCTTGTTCTTCAGGAACTCATAGATGACCTCCTGGTAAAAGGGTGACTGGAAAAACCCATGTGACTAGGAATATCTCCACCCATACTTGATTTCAATCTTTTACGAGCTCATCGAGCTAGATATTATAAGAGACTAACTCAATACGCTCAGCCCATTCATTACGTAGACTGTTTTTCCCCCTCCAATTACCTAATCAGTCCCTCTTTGACTTAGAACAAGGTCCTCTAGGGTGCTAGAAAAGACATCAGAGAAAGATGCCCTTGAATCCCATTGGAAAAGACCTCATGAAGTGCTCTTAGCTTACTGTGCATCTGTCAAACAACAAGGAATTTTCCTTAGCTACATGTTAACTCAATCAACGTGACACCACCCACCTGACAAAAATCAGAAAGCTGGATCTCCTTAATATCTTAAATTGAGATTTCCCCCAAAAGAAAGCTTCCAGAAGGAAGCAGCCCATAGAAGTTGGCTTCCATCTCAAGAGATTCAGAACAACCTGATGACCACACGAAGGGGTCTGTTTCCACCCAAGGTGATTAGAACAAGAGTTTTTCTCTATGGTGTACTTTCCTTTATTACTCTTCTCTATAACCCTTTTGATCGTACTTTTCCTCATTGCAGTTTTAACACCATATACTTCTGACTTGGGTGTCCTGTCACTGTTATTCCTGATAATGATTTCCTTTGTCTAGGCTTTACTGGAGGTAAAATCACCTTACCTCTGTAATACAGCTCTCCCGCCAGTGCGGCCAACCCCTAGAAACCCCTGAATAATAGCCATCCATGCAATCAGTCCTCCTAAAGATAATTTTGCTCAAGAATATTCTAATCAACAAATAGCTTTTAGACTCATATTTATTAATGAACGTCCGGGACAGAATTGCTGCAACCATATTTATGTAATGACCATGACTCAACCTGATCATATAAACTGGTGCATCCCCCTTCCTCACCCCCTCTTTCAGAGCTATTCATGGCTTTTTCTTAGTATTAATACTTCAGATCAAATTCCTTAATAGACAAAAATGTTTAAAGTCATTACTCTTATATAAATAGGCCCAAAATTGGGGCACCTGGGTTGCTCAGTCCATTAAGCGTCCAACTCTTGGTTTCAACTCAGGTCATGATCTCAAGGTGGTGGGATCAAGCCCCACGTTGGGCTCTGTGCTCCATGCAGAGTCTGCTTCAGATTCTCTCTCTCTCTCTCCTTTTCATATTTTCTCTCTCGGTCTCAAATAAATAAACTCTTTCAAGGAAATGTAAATAAATAAATGGGCCAGAAATTATGTCAACCTCACCAATGACTGTGCTCCTTGCAGACAAGACATCAATGAAGAAAGTGCACCTGTATGTGCTTGGACAGGGAGATGTAAAATTTCTTGGGATGTAACAGTGATGTGACAGTCATGAAAATACCCAGAGACAATCCACCTTGACTTCACTAAGATTTACCACATCCTAGAATGTGCGGTTCCTTGGTTATTATCCCCCTGCAAAAATCAGGCTCTTAGAAGCCAACCCAGAACCATATAGCTAATTACCCTGTGGAGCCATTAGTTAGATCATTCCAAGTATATGACTCTTCAATGTCTTCAGCACATTAGGTCTCCTTAAAAATATTCCTAAAGGGGGCGCCTGGGTGGCTCAGTGGGTTAAAGCCTCTGCCTTCGGCTGGGGTCATGATCTCAGGGTCCTGGGATCAAGCCCCGCATCGGGCTCTCTGCTCAGCAGGGGGCCTGCTTTCCCCCCTCCCCGCCCCGCCTCTCTGCCTACTTGTGATCTCTGTCAAATAAATAAAAATCTTTAAAAAAATTCCTAAAGAATAATACCCGGCCAGGATGCCTGGTAGAAAGCATCCTTCTAACGATATCAATGTCCTCAATAGAATTTGGAGAACTTGGCACAATCACAGTTTTTCTATAATTTAGCTGATGCAGTAATGAATGCAGCCATGCCCTGGGATCATAATAAACGAGTTCAAATTCTTTAGTCCAGGGAGTTCTGAATAAGAGAATTGTTTTCATTTGGTCAGTCAGGGAAAGAGGGAAGTCTGTCAAACAGCAAACATTTCACACAGGACTTGGAGTAACACTACAAGGAGATAGAAGAGTCTTTGCTTAAATTAAAATAGAGGGCAGCCTGGATACCTAGAATAGGCTGTAGGGTTGCTAGAGAAGATTGATTCTATGGGGCACCTGGGTGGCTCAGTCGTTAAGCGTCTGCCTTCAGCTCAGGTTGTGATTCCAGGGTCCTGGGATGGAGTCCCATATTGGGCTCCCTGCTCAGCAGGGAGCCTGCTTCTCCCTCTCATCTCCCTGCCTCTCTGCCTGCTTGTGTTCTCTCTCTCTCTCTTTGTGTCAAATAAACAAAATCTTTAAAAAATTGATTCCAGGGGCGCCTGGGTGGCTCAGTGGGTTAAAGCCTCTGCCTTCGGCTCGGGTCATGATCCCAGGATCCTGGGATCAAGCCCCGCATCGGGCTCTCTGCTCCGCGGGGAGCTTGTTTCCTCCTCTCTCTGCCTGCCTCTCTGCCTACTTGTGATCTGTCTGTCAAATAAATAAAATCTTTAAAAAAATAAAAATAAAAAATTGATTCCATGAACCTACATGACTCTGTAAAAGAAGGATCAATTTACCTATATTAATATTAAGAACTTCTCAGATTAAGCGAGAGACAGGGTATCCCCTTACAACAGACAGGAGTAGAGAAAAGGTGGGTTTGCAGGTCTGACACGTGAAGTGGAGGGACTGGGATTTACTATTGAGCAACTTCTTCCTGGGCGACCTAGGCAGTAAGTTAATGCTTGCAGTGGGAATAGGGACAAATGTTGCAGGCGAGGAGGCAGGGGGATGAAGGGGAGACTGAGTCAGAAATCTGAAGAGGGTGGAGACAGTATGTATGAGTCACTGAGTAAGGTGGGAGAGGGTGTGGAGTAGAGAAACATAGCCAGTGGCCAACCAGACCGATGTTCCTAAGCAACGGCTCCCTCTGCCCAGTGATGTGGCTGCCTCGGGCAGTCTGTTCTCCAGCCAGCTCCACTCACCTTGCAATGAGCAAGAAGCTCTCCCCAACACAGCCTTCCGGTTGATCACAGCCCGAGCCTCCACCACAACAGTGCGTTCTCTTCTCTTTCTACGTCTTCTGGATATTTTAGTAAGAAGGGGCTATCTAAAACCCTCTCCCCTCCAATTCTTAACTGCAGATTGGTCACGGTCTAATCAGAGTTTGCCATCCGGAACTGATTGGCGAGCATCTTGCCTCCAGGGCCCAACCCTAGGGCATTGGCCCTTTGGTCTGCTTGTCGGTCGGCTTAGCTCTCTCTGCTGTCTGAAGAGCAGACACCACCGGGCTCATACCGGCAGTGAGAGACCCGAAGTTTCCTTTCTGGCTACAAATTACAACACTCTGGTTTCTCTACTTCCCTTCTCTTGAGTTCCCAACCAGGGAAAAAAAAAAAATGATTGCAGCCACATGAACGTCTTTATACCAAGCACAACAGACTCCGAGGGCACTTTCCTGATTTCTTCCTAATTATCTGTGGACTTCATCCATTATTTTCATGTCTCAAGAAGCCCTCCAGCTGCCCTGAAATTCATTGTGCAACAGGTTCCCTTGGGGAACAATTTGCAAACTTGCCCTTCATATAATCTGTTGTCTGAGGCCTGATAGTTACCCCAGGACATTTTTTAATAATTTAAATAGAAAACATAACAAGGTTCCCCAATAAGGACGTTCAACTGGACATATCTTTACATCCCTCTGGTGGAAGGGACAAGGACAGGATTCTAGCCCTGATTCTGTCACTTGTTGATTACCTAGTTAGGTAAGCTTTGTTCTGCAAGTCATTCCTTTTCTGGGGCTCTTCCTTCTTTACTATAAAAAAAAGAACGGTCATGCAGAGCTGCCTCCTTCCTCACGGAGGTGTTGCATGGATTAAATATGATAATGAATGTCAAAGTGCTTTGTAAACTGCAAATCTAAGGTGTTATTATTCCCTTGGTGAAAGTAAATACCCGCTGTACATCTTCTCTGCAGGAGCGTAAAGGTTTGGAGTTTTCATTAAAGGCAAATTCACAATGTTTATTGAGCCCCTTTTGTTTGCATGCATTTGCTAGGCATTTGTATATAAATCATTTCATTTTATCTTTATAGTAAGCCTGTGGAGCAACTAGTTTTAAAACCCACTTCACAGATAAGGAGACTAAGATTCAAAAAGATGAAGCGATTCACTCACTATCCCCCAGCCAGTTAAGTACTGGCATTAGTCCTGGACTAGGAGAGCCCCTCTGCTCTGCACAACCCTCAGGGACATGGTGGGCTCCTTCCAGCACATGACACGGCCATCCTAGGTGTTTGGCCCCAGCCTCGTCATCCGAGAGGGAATGCAGCATCCACCCCAAGCAAGAGACCAACACTAATTAATGAAGACATAATCAACCTTCCAACAAATGGTGTTAGCTAGACAACTGGATAACCACATGTGAAAGAATGAAGTTAGACCTTTACCTCGCATCATATACAAAGATGAACTCAAAAAGGACCAAAGACCTAAATAAGAGAGCTAAAAATAAAACGCTTAAAACACTGGTAAATCTTCATGACCTTAAATTTGGCAACAGGTTCTTAGATATGACAGCAGAAGCACCAATAAAAGAAAAAATAAATCAGACTTTATCAAAATTTAAGACTTTAATGTACCAAACAACACTATCAAGAGAGTAAAAAGACAACCCACAGTCTGGGAGAAAAATATTTTTAATCATATATCTGGTAAATGTCTAGTTTTAGAATATGTCACAATTACAGGTCAACAACAAAAAGACAACCCCATTAAAAAATGGCCAAAGCACTTGAATAGGTGTTTCTCCTAAGAAGACATACAAATGACCAACAAACTCATGAAAAGAGGCTCTACATCATTTGTCATTAGGAAAACGCAAACCAAAATCACAAGGAACCACCTCACACTTACTAGAGAAACTAACAAGTGTTGGTGAGGATATGGAGAAATCGGGAGCCCTCATGTATGGCCTGTGGTGATTTGAGATGGTGAAGCCAATACAGAAAAAAGTGCGGGGTTCCTCAATAAGTTAAACATAGAATTACCATATGACCCAGATACTCCACTCCTGGATATATACCTAAAGGAATTGAAATCACATGTTTAAACAAAAACTTACAAATATTCACAGCAGCACTACTCACAATAGCCAAAAGGTGGAAACAATGCAAATATCCATTAACTGGTAAATGGATAAACAAAATACGGTGTATCCACATGACAGACTATCACTCGGCCGTAAAAAGAAATGAATATTGCTATGTATTACAACGTGGATAAACCTTGAAAACACACACTAAGTGGAAAAAGCTAGACACAAAGGCCATATATTGTATAATTCATTCATACGAAATAATCAAAATCAGCAAATCCATAGAGGTAGAAAGCAGATGAGTCTTTGCCAGGGGCGGGGGAAGCGGGGAATGGAGGGATATTGGCGATGATTTACAATTAACAGTTGTACGTGTAGCAAATGCCACTGAATTGTATACTTTAAAATTATTGAAATGCTGAATTTTATGTAATTTTACCTCAATAAAAAAAAAAACGAAAAAAGGAAAAAAAAAAACAGGTCTTGGTAGTACATTAAACATAAAGGGTGAGGGAAATGGGAGCGACAAAGACGACTCTCAGCTTCACGGAAGATGCTTGTGGAAGTTTGAAAACGTGGCGGCAAAATGTGTTAATACTTACTGATAGGTGGGGTCTTCGGCCCCTCCACCTGGATCTGGACTCTGTGACTGTTTGACCAATAAGAGAGAGCAGAAGTGATGCTGTGCCAGTTCCCCGGCTCAGGTCTTAAGAAAATGTCAGTTTCCGCTTCCTGGCTCTCGGGGGCTCTCGCTTGGGAACCTAGGTGTGGTGCTAGGAGGAGGCGCGCTCTGCTCCATGGAGAGATCCATGCAGAGAAGAACCGAACGCCACCACCGACTTGCCAGCCATGTGAATCAGTCATCTTGAAATCAAAACTCCTGGTCCCAGTAGAGCCACCGGAGCTGACACAGGGAACAGAGACAAGCTGTTCCCATTGAGCCCTGCCCATATTGCAGACTTGTGAGCAAAATAAATGACTCTGGTTATTCTAAAGCCACTAAGTTTTGGACACAGCAATAGTAACTTAAACAGCGCGACCTTCTCTCCTGATGTGGAGGCACGACAGTTCCCACTGCTCCCTAAGGAAGATCTCTGTTAAGTATTTCCCTCTTCACCAGCTTCATTGGTTCTTACACAGAGGCTGGCTAAGTCAAGGGTCAGGAGTTCTGCCTATGCCTTGACCGCTTGGCATTCTGGCTTGGGTTTAGGTAGTTTTGAGTTTTCCTGTGCTGGTTGTATTTCTGTTAAACCTCTGGTTGGTATTTAAAAAAAAAAATGTAGGGGATCAGGTCAGACTCTGGGCTGGGAGGGGGATTATAAACTCCTAGCACACCACAGCCACAGGAGGGATGGGAAGGTTGCACAGAGACAGTCAAAGGTGTCCCAGGGCATCAGGGTAACACACTGAGAATGCCTACTACATCCAATTTGGGATACGGGGGAGGAAGAACTTAGTGACCTGGACCCATCAAGTATATACAGTGCCCCAGGAATATTGGAGAAATCCGTGAAATTCTCCAGTAGCGGGAGATTTGTCCAGGTATGTGACCAAACACAGGTCCCCAACCAGTGGGGCGCTTGTCTTGCCATGTAACAACACTCTTGTTTCCCCATCTTGGAGGAAAACACCCACTGTCCTTGGACTGTGCCATTTCCATCAAGCCTTCTTTGAGCCCTTCTTGCCTCCCGGGATCCCGCAGCCGTCAGCCGTAAGCCCTCAAGGGTCTCAGAGGCGCCGCAGCTTGACCTGATCACTTACCTGGAGTGGACTTTCCCTGCCACTAAGGGGCTCAGTTTCACCTAAGCCCTTTGGCCTTCCTACAACACGCAATACAAATCATCACTACTAAAGAAAAAGCTTAGAAAAAGGAAACAAAGAAACCCAGTGCTGGCCTCTCTTTCCTGGGCTGAGGAGGAGAAAAGGTGTCCATTTCTCCTTACCTGTTATTAAAACCTGTTATTTAAATCCTGATCTTTCAACTTCATACCTGAATTTTTCAATAGTACAACTATTACAGAAGCTAAACTTAGGACTAATAAAAATATGGGATATCTGGGTGGTTCACTCAGTTAAGCTTCTGCCTGCAGCTCAGGTCATGATCCCCAGCAGGACCTGGGATCAAGTCCTGCTTCGGGCTCTCTGCTCAGCGAGGAGCCTGCTTCTCCCTCTGCCTGCCACTCCCCATGCTTGTGCTCACTCACTCTCTTGCTCTCTCTCTGACAAAATTTTTTTAAAGAATAATAAAAATACATTTTTCTCAAGTTGTGTGCCAGTTATTTAATACCAGAACAAAAGAAGCTTCCCACCAAAAACTGGATTGCATTCTTAAAAGATATCTATACATTGGATGAGGAACTCAAAATACATTTTTCCAAAACAATAATGCAATTGGTTGTGTTAGGGTTCCAAGTCCAGCCCATAGAAACCTATTAAACTAATAGAAATGCATTTGAAGAGTAGGAAACAATACTATAAAAATTAGTAACTAAGTCACAACACCACAGAATGGGTAGAAAATCATTTATTAACTTGAATGCAGTTTCTTTAGGAAAGGCAGGTCTAACCAGAGGGTGCACACAGAGGATTTCTGGGACTTCGGGATCCTTTGAGGTATGTTTTTAAAATTCCTAAGAAAGTCTGTGGAGAATTGATTTTTTTTAACTCAATCATTAAACTTAAACTTTTACACACCAAAATAAAATGCTCTTACATGGCAAAGGAAACCATCAACAAAATAAAAAGGCAACCTAGCGAATGAAGAAGTTATTTACAAATGATAAGGAGTTAATATCCACAATATATAAAGAACTTCCAAAATTCAACATCAAAAACAGACAATTTGACTACAGAGTGGGCAGAGGACCCGAGTAGACATTTTTCCCAAAGACGACATCCAGATGGCCAACAGACACTTGAAAAGACATTCAACATCACTCATCAGCAAGGAAATGCAAATCAAAATCACAGTGAGATATATCACCCCCCCTCTTGTCAGAATGACTAGAATTAAAAAGACAAGAAATAACAAGTGTTAGTGAGGATGTGAAGAAAAAGGAGCCCTCCTGCGCTGTTGGTGGGAATGTAGACTGGCATCACTATGAAAAACAATATGGAGGTTCTTCAAAAAATTGAAGATGGAACTACCATAAGATCCAGCAATTCCATTTTGGGGAATTTCTCCAAAGGAAATGAAAACATCAATTCAAAACAATATATGCACCCCTATGTTCATTGCAGCATTATTTACAATAGCCAAGATATGAAAGCAGCCCAAGTGTTTATCCACAGATGAATGGATAAAGGAGATGTGGTATAGATGTCGAACGGAATCCATCAAAAAGCCATCAAAAAGAATGAGATCTTGCCATCTGCAACAACATGGTTTGACCCAGGGGGTGTTATGCTAAGTGAAATAAGTCAGAGAAAGACAAATACCATATGATTTCACGTATATGTGGAATCTAAAAAACAAAACAAAAAAACAGACTCTAATACAGACTGGTGGTTACAGGTGGAGGGCAGTGGGCAAGAGACATTAAGAAGTGCATACTTCTAGTTGTTAAAAATCATTCCTTTTAAAGGAGCACTGAAGATTAAGGAACAGCTCAAGACACTGCAATGTTGGCCCTAAAAGAGAACAACCCCATGAACGCATTCATTTAGAGATCCGGGCTTGGGGTATTGGGACAGCCCAGGAGCTGGAGTGGGAATGTCCTAGCTCTGCACCCACCTCTGTCATTTACCAGCTCGTGGGAGGGGGCCGACCACCTCCGTCTGTGGGGGCCTCCACTGTGCTGCTCATAGAACCGGCCCAGGGCAAACAAATGGGACTAAGAGAAGCGACACACACGACTCTACTGCATTGTCCATGCACCCCAACTGCCCCTCCTCCTCCCTCGGGCAGAGGCCACTTAAAGAGAAGGGACGAGATGCAAAGAGAAACCAAACACAGTCTTTGGAGAGAGAATTGGAACAGTTCGAGTCCCGTGCTAAAAATGGGTTTGGAGGAAGCCTTGCTAGAAGCATCCCTATTCCCGCCTCTCCCACGTCTACACCATGGAGGGGCAAGTATTGCCTGGGCAAAGCCAGAGCCCACGCTGAGAGCAAAGCAAGACCACCACTAGACTTTGCAGAGCGCCCCCAAGATCCATGCGGGCTCACAGGGACCTAGGCAAGTGGCCAGGCCAGAGAACGAGCCTCCCTCTCCCCCCACCCCCCCCGCAGGCCCAATGTGATACACTCCCAGAGCTGAAACAGACTCAGAGAACCTGCCGTCTCCTGGGGGCTTAGGATTGGGAAGCCAAGATGGTCACAGGCAGAAGTGTCAGGGAGAGGACCCACAGGCACCCCAGACTTGGCAAGGCTGAGACCCAAGGGAATAGACCCCCAAGACCACGGCCCCTCTCCACCTGGCCATTCCCCAGCCCCCCATGGCTGTTAAGGCTCTGGGATCTGAACGGCAAATCCCTGGGGCCAAGGGGGATGGGCTGGGAAGGAATAAAGCTACTACACTCCCAAGCGGACTCAGAAAACCCAGGGGGCTGAATTAGCATGAATTCAGTTTCTACCATCAGTTGAAATGAGAACTCTGGGTACACACTGAGTTATAGGAAGCTTTCCATGTGCCCCTGGGTTTGCGACTTGAGAAACCCAGGCCCAGTGAGAGCACAAGGTAGCCAGCGCCAGGTAGATAATAAGCACCCCAAAACAATACCGCGTTTACTATCCTCTGGCTGGGACTCTCTTCTGATTCCACTCTAGTCTCCTTGAAAATAAAGTCTTTTTTTTTAGTCTCCACTGCTTCACCTGCTGTCTCGCATCCCCACTGCCACCCTACCTCCCATCTGGGACACTGGAGAAGCAGAGCCTACATTTCCCACCACGGAGTGGATCAACTGGGTCAGCTGCTGTTGGGGAGACCCTGTGCCATTAATCAGGAACAGACATCCCAGGCCAGACTGGGGTCTTGGCCCATTTTTGCACGGGACCCCAAGGTCCTCCCTGCCTCCAGCTATCAGAGGCTCAGGATTTGTCTCTCTGCACCTCTGACACCCTCTCCATTCAAAGGCGCACCCAGCAGCCCAGGGTTTTGGGGAGCAGGGGAGCCGGGGGCTTGGCTGGGGGTATCTAACAGGTTCCACCTGACGACTGCAACACAAGGACCTCTGTCCCACACCTACACCCCGCCTCTCTCGGGGGTGAGATGTGACGAGCAGTTAGGTGCGAATACATCAAAATCTCTATATAAATGAGAGCTTCTTTGCTCATTATGACAACAAACCCCCTAGAATCACAGTAAAACATTTAAGGTGGGTAAATGCCAAGAAATTTGCCCTGAGAAAAACAAGAGATGGTTTTTGTTCGTGGGGATTTTAAACTGTAGAATAGGTCACATTTGGTTCTGTTTATCATGAAGGCCAACGTGCCACTTTTCATACTGTTGACCTATTTTTACAGACACTATATCCCATCAATTGGAAGAGACAGTCAGGGAAGAGTTCTCCACCATCAGGCCACGGGCACAGGCCTGGGGCTCTCCACGGATGCGGCTCTAGTCTTCACTCTTGGTAGGAAAGCTGGCAGTCCTCTCTGCCAGGGAGGATGTGAAAAGAATTTTGAAAGAAACCGACTATAATCCATTGCAGCTTTAAAATCCCGATCGTGTTTTTTATGCCAGCTTCCCAGCTCCAGAGAATACCAGAACAGTGGAGGCAGGGAAACTGTGAGATCCCCATGCTAGCTACTTTCCAATAACACATCTTCCCAGACTCTGGACCTAGAAACAACCAAAAATGATTTGGTGAATGTACTGAAATTATTTATCAGCCATTTACTAAGCTCAACCGGTTGTAAAGAACACAGGGCTTAATGTGGAATATAGATTGAAAGATCCTGAAAATTTCCATTTTCCATATATTGTTCCTGACATCTTTCCAGAATCATCTGTCCCAAAACAAACTGTCTTATTTCCTGAGCATGCTGTCAGGTCAGGAAAAAAGAAGGAGCAAATTTTCCTCAAAAAAAAAAAAAAATGGCAGAATCCACACAAAGGGAATAGTTTCTAAGAACAGAAATAAAATTAGGGGTAATAATAGTAGTTAACATTTGAGTCCTTAGTCCCTGCCAAGCACTGTTCTACATATTTTACATCTATTAATTCATTCGATCGCCACAGCAACCCTATGATTAAGCCCCATTTTACAGTTGAGGAAACTGAGGGACGGGAAGATTAAGGCACTTGGCGGAGGTCACAGAAGCAAAGTAGGGACCCAAACCCAAGCAGCGGGGCTCAGCGTCTATGTGACAAGCTGCTCTGAATTGAAAACCCTAGATCCAACAACAGTGGCTTCGCTTCCTAAGTGAGTCGGTAAGCGTGCGGCGGCTACAGGTAATCCTGGTGGCCACAGACTTTCCGACCTTGTCAAACCCCACTCGAGCTCATCTGAAACGATAGCCAGCCCGATCCATGGGAGTATTTTAAAATGGTGATGCTGGTCGTGGCAGACCACATTCTCAAACACATTCCCTCATGGCCATTATCAAACTCCTGGGCCTAACCGGGTGAGAAAACAGGATATTGGATTCGTGGCCCGGGGACAGAAATTCTAGCAATGAATTCAGTGTCTCGTAAGTTCTCAGCTCACAGGAGACCAGTAGATTGGCAGCACCGTGCTGACCGCTGGGATCCCTCAGCCAGGCCCGCCGCAGCCCCCAGAAATGGCTGACTCCGTCCTCTATCTTTGGGGCTTCTCCTTGTGCCAGACAGAGCCTGTGGGATTCTCTGCTCAAGAGCCAGTCTCTACTCAGAGGCAGTGACAGGGTAGTGGCCTTCCGGGGTCCCTCTAAGAAACACACACCTGGCTGAAGACAGAGGAACTCGTCAAGTCCCTAGGGGGCCGCCCTGGGTCTAGAGTCTGTGGGCTTCCCTGGGTGGACTTTCCGGGGTGCTGCGGCTCTCACCCATCAGGAAGAGTGTTTTAGAGGCCGCCTTCCATGGCCTTGTTTCAGCAAGAGCTTTCTTCTTCCTCCATTCCTGCTGGTTCTCTTATTCCAGTCTGTCCATGTCAGAAGCTGTCAGGAGTCCCCAGAGAAAAAGGAAGGGCCATCGAGGGTCCTTGCACACTTCCAGGCGGAGCACAGACTTCCCACAGGAGGATCTCAGCTCTCAGCCTTCCCGTCCCAGGAGCTGCTGGCAGGAGGGCCCAGCTCTCTGAGAGGGAGAGACTCAGAGGGCCTTGGTGCCGCAGGCGACTACAAGTGACATCCAGTCCAGTGTGCAGGCAGGGTAGCAGTCTGCCCCTGCTTTAGGGCTCGTTTCTGCTACTGGGGGGCCTCGCCTCTGGGAGCCCTGGTTGTGCAGCCCGTGGAAGGCGCAGGCAGGTCTGGGAATGGGGGCAGCGGTTGTGCTTCCCAACTGACCCTTCCTTGGGAAAGGCAGGCGTCCCGCCTTCTTGCCTACAGCCGCAGGTGTAGACGAAGCGTATCGGGCCTCTCTCCTCCCCCGGGCTGACGGGTTTTCAGCACCGCGGTGGGCTCAGGGCTCTGTCCTCACTGCCCGGTGAGCATCCCTGGTCACACCTGCCCAGACACAAGAGAAACGCCCCTCGGGCCGATGCCTACTCCCCTCCTCGCTCTTCCTTGAGACCGTGTCTCCTCAGAAGCGCACGCTGCTCCCCCACGCTCCATCGTCCCCGACTGCCACAGTCACCAGCACACCTGCGCTCAGCCTTGGCCAAATCCCTCGCCCACGTCCACCTGCCATTCCTGGGTCCGTCCGCACAGGTTTTCCTAAAAGCTCCCTCTGCCCTTTCGGACCCTGAGCTCTGTCTCTTTCAGAGCACCCTGAGTTTGGGGTCCAGAATCCTGAGCCAGAGACTTTCTCTCAATGGCAAAAAGCTTGCTCGCGGTCATTGCAATATCCCCAGGTGCTTGGACACCAGACGTGGGCTCTCTCCGGGGTGGCGGACACCTCGCTTCTCTCTTTGCCGCCACCTCTAGGGATCGGGGTTCTTTTCTCCGCCTGCCAACCACTGGGGACGGAGGGGAGCTCTGTAAGTTCCACACTGAGGTGACTTCCCCAGCCACACACCGGGGCCCCCGTGCGCTTCCCAGAGCCACGTCAGCCTCCTCCAGAGGCCCAGCCTGCCTTCCTCAGTGGTCCCGTCCCCCTCAGCACCCCACCTCCCTCCCAAGGCTGGCTGCCTCCCAGAGTTCTGAGGAACCCACTTTCCAAGCAAGGTCCCTGGGCCCTCATGTCCTGGGCCGGAGGCCAGGTTCTCGTTGGTTTCAAGGGGCTGGCCAGCAACACAGAACGGGGTGACTTGGAAGGAGGGGACTTTGGGAATGACACCTGGCTTCTTCCCCTGGTTATCTGCTCCCCCAGAGAGACCATGATTTGCTCTTTCCAAGTAAAGGTGTCTCATGCAGTAAGTCCTCCTGTGTCTTCTCCTCTGGCCCTGACCTTGACAGGAGACCTGCTCTTGGGCCCTCTGGACCCCCAACTGCCTTAAACTTGAGCGCGCACGCCAGAATCACTAGCGTCTCCTCAAGCAGGAACCCTCTATTGCCAGAGGCCGGCCCTGGGTCTCGGGGCCGAGGAACCTGCGTGGCTGCCCCAGGGGCAATGTCACTGTCAGTTGTAAACCAGCCAGTCTGGGATCACCCTCTTGCTCCCCTTTTGTGGACTTCCTAGGAAGGAAATTCCAGGATTTCAGACTCTTGGGACCCCCAGTCCCCGAGTTCAAGGTCCCCAGTTGGGCACCTGGCCGCTGTACTTCTAAGAGCTCACGCTTCTGCTAAAATGACCGGGCTCTCAAAGATGGGGCCAGTCCCTTCTCTGACCCCATCAAATGACCACTCTCCATTTGGTCTGGACGGGGGGGTGGGGGGAGGTCAGGTGTGCCATGCCTGCCCCCCCCACACACACCTCATCACCCTCCCCTGGACGGGGTGGGAAAGCGACGAGGCACAGGTGTAGAAGGAAAACCTGGAGGAAGAGGAGGCCAGCGGCCACCTGCTGAGTCGTGCTTCCGGCTCTGCGGCTCTGCGTGCAGGTGGCCCGACTGCAGAGGGAGCTCGCCCTCCTGTGGAGGAAACAGTTGGAATTCACAGCAACTCTGTGAGTTTCCTCAAGTGTAGCACAAGGACATGGGATTCTATGACCCCCAGTATCCTCCTGTGGTAGACAGAATAATGCCTCCCCCAGAAGCCCTCCATGCCTCACTCCCCAGAACCTGTGAATATGTTATGTTACATGGAAAGAGGGAATTAACATTGTGGATGGAACTTAGGCTGCTAATCAGGTAACCTCGAGATGGGGAAGTTATCCTTGATTATCCAGCTGAGCCTCATGTGATCTCAAGGTCATAAGTGAAAGGAGGAGGCAGGATGGTCAGGGTCAGAGTCAGAGATTCGAAGATGCTGGCTTTGAAGATGGAGGAAGGGACCATGAGCCCAAGTGTGTAGGCAGCCTCTAGAAACGGGAAAAAGCAAGAAAACTATTCTCCTCTAGAGCCTCCCAAAGGAACACAGACTTGTCCCACACCTAGACTCCAGCCCAGGGGGACCCATTTTGAGCTTCTGACTTCCAGAAGAGTTACGACCGTAGGTCTGTATTGTAATCTCTTGGTGTCAGTGTTAACAACAGCTATAGGAAGCTAATTCACCCTCCGTCCCTAAATCCATGCCATAATTTCCCATGGGCTTTACCCTTTTCACCAAAGTTCTGCCTCCTCTGTCTCTAAGTCCTGGAACCCAGATACCCACACTACTTGGGTATCAGAATGCCAGTCCTGCTGCCCCCATCCTATCAAACGTCTATATGCTCTGAAGAAAAATAGAGGAATATAATTTGTAGAGGACCTTGCTGTTTTTAAACCATTTAATCTAAAAAAAATTTTTTTTTGTTTTGTTTTATCAGAGTGTTTTTATGTGCCAGTTGCTGAGCTGGTCCCAGAAGATGCCAAGCCAAATGGGCGTCATCCTTTCCCTCAAGGAATTCACTGTCTAGTTGGAAAAAGAAACACAGAAGCAACTACCTCGATTCCTTGGGTGTTTCAGAAGTAAGGCTAGAGTCGGATCAGCCCAGCCCCCATCGATGGAAACAGCTATTGCCAAGAGAGCGAGTCATGGACCACATCTGCTTCGACCTGCCTGGGCGTGTGCATTTTTTTTAATCTAATGAATAATTCTGAGTCGCAGCCAGTACACTAAGCTACTGAGAGTTCTTTTCGGGCTTTACATTGTGTCAAAGGCTCTTTGTACTTTTGTCAAGAGGTGGATGGCAAATTCCTGTATCAGGGAGCAGCAAACTAAAACCAGGGCCTAACAGCAGAATCACGAACAATGCATCCTTTTCCTCTGGTCTCCTCTCTCCCCCTCTTCCTGACTCTCGAATCATTTCAAACTCAGGGATATTTTTTTTGAATATGGACAGGAGTAACTCAAACCCGGGCCGTTCCTTTTTGTCTTGTTGGGGCTTTTTGTTTTGTTCGAACCCAAGCAAAAACTGCCTTTGGGACCTGGAAACAAATATGTCGCGCAGAATGCTTAACTGACCAAGGAAATTTGACTAAATCCATCCTCTCCGCAGAATGTTGGCTTCCAAAATGGCCCACCTGGCAATTTGTCAGGAAGAAAACTGGCAACCCTTTTAGACGGGATGTCTAGGAAACTATAATTGTTTAATGGAGTCAAGGGTTCACTCCTTTTACAATAAGATAGATATTTTTTGAACTCAGCCAGGTGAAATTGTGCATTAAGAGTTATGAGTCAACCAAGCAAGGAGCAGAGAGCTGCCCTTACGAGCAGGCCATAAACGCTTCCAGGGGCTGACATTCTTCCTCGCGTACTTTCTTTAGCCTCAGTTTCTAAACCTAAAACAAGAAGGAGTATTGCCCAGACCCAGCAAGAAAGGGCCCGGGTGGCTTCAAAGATTTTGACGTGAGAAACATCTTGGTGCCTGAAATGCAGGTTGTCACAGGTCAGAGGGCTCAGCCTGCCGCCCACACCTGGAGCATCTGCCCAGAACTCTCCTATTCTTTACGCCTCCACTACATTCTTTTTGGGGTGGACCACTTCCTGATCCCCGGGGACAATGCCTGTGTGGCTGTGACGGGGCTGAGGCATAAGCAGAAGGAAGAGACGGAGCCCAGGAGGCAAGAGAGTTTAGAGGAAACCTGCATCCAGGTGAGGTATGCTCCTCATGCGTCTCCACGGAGACCGGTGCTTCGGAAGAGAGTTTGAAGAGCCAGGGGCCAAGGGTTCATCACTGCCACTTAGGAGGGGCCAGAAAAAGACACTGGTATCCAACTTTGGAGTGAAAACTTCCTTGTTACTTTCAAAAGTTTTCAGAGCATCTGGGAAATCTGACATCGAAAGGAGTTAGAAGCTAGCCTATTCATTGCGCTCTAGGTCTCCTTTTTACCCCCCTCCCCAGCTCTACCCACCACCCCCCCGCCAAGGCCATCTCGCCCACCAACCGTCCATCAGGTAGGCTGGAGGAAGGGACTCTCTGGCTATCACTGCAGCTCTTCCCACTGAGCCCAGTGCCCCTCGGCACCCAGCCCCCAAGGATCCGCTTCTCCTGCAGTCCTTCTGCCCGTACCCTCTTCCTTTGAAAGATCACTGCCTTTGACTCTCAAAACAGCAGCCATTTTCTCCTTCCCTCCACTGCATCTCAGCACAGAGCTCCTTATCCGCATCAGCCATCACAGGGCTGCCGGCATGGAGTTCATGCTTTGAGCTATAAGCATCCCAGTCACTTGGGGTCTAAACCCCTTGCGTGCTCACAGCAGTGGCTCCCACAGTCATCCAACGAGAAGCCGCGAGACTCAATACATCCTTTTCAAATCCAAGGACTCAACAAAGCATACGATACAGACTCATCTTCGGGTAGAGATGCCGCTCTGTCAGAGTATCGTGGCTCCACACTGAGGAGGGGTGGTCCGCCAGTCTGCAGACCATGACCTCGGCTGCCTAGCCATGTTCTCATCAGAGGAAAAAGAGCCCCTGGGAAAGGGACAGGGGCCTGAGCAGGAGGCGAGAGCCCTCCCAGCACGTGCCACAGGGTACGAAACCGCTCAAGCGGGACCGCAGTGTGTGTGCAGGGGAGTGGAGAAAAGGAACGTGAGAAAGATCGCTGGGACCAGACTAGGGGGCGACCTCGAAAGCTGAGCTAAGGAGATAGGACTTTACTCTGTTGGCAGTGGGAAGTCACCGAAAGTTCCAGAGGGCGGGTTAGGTGTTCTGCTAAGCGCAGGTTGAGGAAAATGGCTCTGGAATGGATCGATGGATGGAAGGGTCTGGTAGGCCGGTAGACTGCGGCGGGCCGACTAGTGACCTTCAAAAATCCATGGCTGCCCAGAACCTCAGACTTTATTTGGAAATAGGGTCTTTGCAAACGTAATGAGTTAAGATGAGATCATCCTAGATAGGGGTGGGCCCTGAATCCGGTGACTTTTGTCCTTCTCAGAGGAGGAGAGGACACTTAAAGACACAGACAGAGAGGAAAACACCGTATAAAAAGGTAGAGGCAGAGACTGGAGTGATGTATCCACAAGCCAAGGAAAGCCAAGGGTGCCCGGCAGCTACCAGAAGCGAGGAGAACGGCACGGGGCCGACTGTCCCTCAGAGCTTCCGGAAGGAACCGACCCCGCTGACACCCTGATTTCTCACTTCTGACTTCCAGAACGGTGAGACAATACATTTCTATTGTTTTAAGCTGCCCGGTTCGTGCTAATTGGTGACAGCAGCCTTGGAGCCCTTGATGCGGAGACCAACTATAGAATCGAGCTGGAGTAAGGGCTCTGGAAATGGTGCCTGAGACCAAAAAAAAAAAAAAAAAAAAAAAAACCAGGGCCGTGGAAAAAAAAGAAGAAAAAAAGGAGCATTTGAGAAAGGATTATCCATGAGAATAACCAGGGAACGAGCAAGCTGATGCAGCACCCAGATTCGACTGCAAATTCATAGGGAGTGAGTGAGAACTCCCCATTTCAGCCTCCGCCAGCTCTCTGGGCTGTGAATTTCAAGGAAGCTCACAGTCCTTGAAGGGGCTGGGGGGGGCGGGGCAGAGTTAAATGTGGCCTCAGAAACTTTGGAGCCAAGCTGGACGCCAGGCAGGGCATCCGCCAGCAATCCTATCTCAGAGACAA
This sequence comes from Mellivora capensis, assembly GCA_004024625.1. Taxonomy (NCBI): domain Eukaryota; kingdom Metazoa; phylum Chordata; class Mammalia; order Carnivora; family Mustelidae; genus Mellivora; species Mellivora capensis. Next base: position 83,752 of record PISX010005382.1, on the reverse strand, counting down.
GTAACTACATACTGTAAACCGAGTCATCTTATTTCTTTGTTTCTCTTTTTGGGTGGGGGGCGGGGGTGGACATAAACAGTCTGGAGAACGGCTTGGCTGAAGGGAAGCCTCAGGGATGGCATGGTAGAAGCAAGGACCTTCTAGAGAATCTTTAAGGAAGGGTGAATGCAGAAGGAAATCAAGCCCCACCAACATCCAGGCTCCAGTGCCGCCTTTGCGAGTCTGGGAATGGGTGAACGAGGGAGTGGCAGGCCTCCTCAGTGTTCACTATGTTTGCGTGCATGTCACCTCCCTTCCCCAATCAGGAATCATGTAGCACTGCATCCGAGGGCACAAGGACACACACTCCCACCCCAAGGCCTAGGTCAGGGGCAAAGTCTAGGGAGAGGTGGATTTTGCTCACTCAAGAGCATGAGCCCCCACCCCACCTACCCTGCACCACTGTGCTGTCCCTGGAACACCTCCCCGTGTGCCCAGATGCTGTCAGTAAGGAACCTACAGTATTGCCTCTCAAAAGAAGGAGAACAACCAAACAGAAGCCCAGCCTATGCACCAGATGTCCCCAGACCTGCCCTACAGGTGCTTCCAGTTCTCTCCAGGCCCTCCTGTTCCTCGTGGTCAGGGGGGGTTTCTGAAAATGAAGAAGGGCCTCGTGCCCGGGCTTGGTGGTCACAGACGACACAGCAGCCACCTTGCGCCTCGACTAGGCCTTCTCTGTCCTCCAGCCAGGTCAGCCCTTCCCAAGCTCGGGACTGTCCTCTCAAGACACCTGGCCCCGATTATCCCCATGGTGCTATTTGTTTCTCCTAAAATGCAGCTCCCAGTAACAGTTGGAGGCTCTAGTGTGCACACGTCCCACACCGTGTCGGCGCAGGTGAAGGAAGTGAGTGTTAATAACACAGGTGGAGGGTCAGGTGGAGAGAGAAACGCTCTCGTGCCCCGCGGCGGGACTGCCAACAGACAGACATCGATTTCCTTGGAGGTAAAACCTGGTACCGCAAAAGTTTTCAGTTGTCGTTCTACCTCCTGACCCAGAAATTCCACTTTCGGAAACGTAGTCTAGGAAAATAAAGTATGTGTGCAAAGATTTAGCTAGAAGAGTGTCCATCGTAGCCTTATGCACAAAGCAAAATAAGGCAACTAGCAAAATAAGGTAACTAACGTCTAAATATCCAAGACGAGAAGCGACTTAAGTGCATGCGTTGGGATACTGTGTGATCACCAAACTGGGTGTACTAAGGTTATAGCCCTTGCCTCCAGAGCGAAGGGAGTGGCTCAGGAGCAGCCAGTAAAAGGCCGCTTTTCCCTGTATCTGTCTTATGTCTGTCTCTTCAGTCTACCAGGTTTTGAACCGTTTGGACCATTAGGCAGATAGGTAGATAAAAAAAAAATTTTTTTTAAGATTTTACGTATTTATTTATTTGTCAGAGAGAGAGAGAGAGCGCGCACATGCAAGTGCACAAGCAGACAGAGGTGGAGGGAGAAGCAGGCTCCCTGCCGAGCAAGGATCCCAATGCGGGACTCAATCCCAGGACCCTGGAATCATGACCTGAGCCGAAGGCAGCTGCTTAACCGACTGAGCCACCCAGGCATCCCGGTAGATAAAATGTTAAAGGATGTTTTGGAAGGGAAGTAGCTTGGACAGGGGAATGTATTCGAGAAATAGTGTGTTGTAAAATTAGAAAGTGCTGCCTGAAACCATTTCTACTAAAAAAAGCAACCACAACAAAAGTCTGGAAATAACTCCAAGGTTTAACAGTATACGTCGCCAGCGGATGGAATTACAGGTGATTTTTATTTTTATTTTATTCTTCCCTGGCTCTGCTGAAATCTGGCTTCTGCTCCCAGCTCTCCCCCTACCCTCCGGCAAATGCCCCCGCCCCCCCCCATAGCCAAATCCACTGGATATGCTCACACGGCACTCCTCTCATGGGTCTCTGGGCTGTGTTTGTGTTCAGTGGATTAAGCGTTAATTTAGTGGCTATTGAGTATCGGGCACAGTGTGAAGCTGGCACTGTAGGGAGATGGCAGCCCTTGAAGGCTCAGGTCGCTGCCCCCAGAGCTCCCACACTGGCTGGTGGGACAGAACACTGGAGGGGGCCCATGAGGGACAGCCCACTCATCATGCCCTCTGGATTCCCCACCAAGCTCTTATACCTGGACCCCCGCACACCGCGATCCCAGCCCCCTGTCCCCGGCTGGCCCCCCTGTAGCCCGTCCCTTACACGTCTGTCCCGGGGGATCTCTCCTCTCCCATGCTCCTCTCCCCCTCCCAGCTGCCTCTGAAGGCCTGATGCCCCCCACATTCCCTTCCATCCCCGAGACCACAAGGCACCTTGTCACAGCACCCCACCTCCCAACTCTGTTCCTTCCTTAGTCTTCTCCCCGGGGCCACCCCTACACATATAGTTGCCAGTCTCCTCCTTCCAAGCCCTCCCCCCTTCCCCCTGCCCCTCACGTAGGGCTTCATCTGGCGCCCTGTCCATTGCCAAGGCCAGCCTCCTACCCTCCCTGAGATTTGTCCCTGCACCTGGCAGCCAAAGAGTTTCATCCAAAATACCCGCCAGACCCCCTCGCTCTCCTGCTGCTCACCAGTCTCTGTGGAATAAGATCCCTTGCCCCCTCGTGCCCTCTCCACACCCACCTCCCACTTGTTCCCTCGATACTCAGCGTCCCCACTTTCTCCATCCGTGCTCTGTCACACCTCTGTGTCTTGGCCCAAGCTGGGTGTCCCTCCATCCCTTGGATTCGCTCACAGCCCACTCCCGGTCTGGCTATGCATCCTTTCTTCATTAGGACACAGCTCAGGCTCCCTCTGTTCCAGAACCTTCTCAGGAGCCCCATCCCTAGATAGACACCCCTCCTCTGGTTCTGTCATAATCAGAGCAAAGCACTCCTTTCAGTTATGTGGACGTGACCCACCCACTTGTGCTTTTCTCCCAAATCAATGGACAGCCTCATCTGGGACAGCCAGTGTGAATAATCACTGTGTTTGCAGCTCTTAGCACAAGGCCTGGCCAATGTAGGCCTGGCACGGGGCAAACTGTGCGGGGCTGCTATCATCACAGAAGGAAACCAGTGGAAACCTCCTGCCTGTGGTGGAGAGATCTCTCAGCTCTGAAAGCACCGCAGGCCCAAGGAGAAACCATAAAAGTGCCTTTGCCCATGTTATAACAGAGATGACCCAGAACCCCAGTGATGAGTGCACGACGGGAGGATCCCAGGAGAAGAGGACACAGTGTCCCAGGCACGGCTCAGGTATGTCCCTTTGATGTTCATCCCAGCCCAGCAAGGAGACCCTCCCTGCCCAGGCCAGGCCAGCCTGAGGGCTCCACTCCCCTGCCCAGGGGCACCCTTATTCTGAAAGCCTTTATCTCCCAGGAGAGTGGGGCCCTGGGCCATCCAGCAGGAGGTCCCTACCCCTCACCAAAGACACCCATGCCTAACACGGAGGTCAAGGGGAGCCAAGCGCCAAAGGTGCCCTGTGCTCTGAATCTCACTCACAAAGGACCTTCACTCCAAAAATGAGGGTCTACCTAACCATTATGGTTTTTGAGCGTTTCAGAAGCAGTTTTTATTCTATATTTAAATAGAATATACCCCCTACAATTGTTTGTGCCAATTTTTGGCATTTTATTTCTTCTTCTTTTTTCAAATATTCAAAGTACTCAAAAAATGGAAGAAAAAAAAAAAAAAAACAAGCCTCTGTCCGTCTCCAAAATGCCCTCTTGGTGCTGACACACAGGGTGGGCAGCAACTCTGCAGCGTCCAAGTGTCCCAAGGCGAGAGCTGCCCCTGTCCAGCCCCCACCCCCAGCTCCCCGCACATGCTTGGTGAGTCACAGGGAGAACTGGACGGGCAGCCTGAGGAAGCAGGGCCCCCAGGTTGGGGGGCTGGGGAGAAGGGGACACCTCAACCCCAGAGATGCTGGTTCCCCTGCTGCCCTGAGAAGGGGAAAAGGTTATTAAATCAGCACGTAAACCCCCATATAGCCCTGCCTCATCACAGGGCTGGATATATTTGACAGGTCGCCTGCCTAGAAAGATGCAAGAGACTACAGGGGAAGGGGAGCAGGAGAGGGGCCATACGAGGTGCCCGAAGTCCCCCAGGCCACGAGCCTCCCCTGTTGGCCTCTGCTGGGCTTGCTACATCAAGTTTTTCTTCAGAGAGAGAGCCCCCGGAGAAAGCAGCAGGCCCTGTGTGCAGGCTCAGCTGACCCAGACCCTGTGCTGGAATCACGTTCATAACTAACTCGTGACAACTTCACCAGGCATTTCCAAGCCTGCTTGCCGCTGGGTCCCCACACAGAGGTGTGTACCGCCGCCTTCGGACCTGAGAGTCTGAGCTCTCTGGCTGCAGAACCAGGACACCCACTGCTGAGAATTTTAGCGAGCGAGAGTTCCAACGGCAGTTGAAGGCAACGGTCAAGGGAAGGCCCAGGAAGGCAGAATGCACAGTCCCAGGAGAGGTGCAAAGGGGGGCAGGATAGGCCACTGCGGGGCCTGCAGGGGAAGGTGGATGGAAGAGAGGAAGGAGTGAGCAGAGAGAGCCCACCGGCCCCTGCTGCAGGGGAGCAGGCACCAGCCCTGCCATCAGTTGACCTAGAGGCAGACGCTGCCCACCAAGGTCGTGTCTGTTGACAGTTAGCCGCTGTGCTGACGGGCTCTTTCTCAGCCCAACAGGCAGGAGTCCCGGCTGCCGGTGGTGCTGAGCTCCTGCTGGGGGCTCTGAATGAGGACCCAGCTCATGCCAAACACACCACCATTTTACAGAAACAAATCAGCAAGTTTGAAGAGCTGGTCCATGATCAAACAGAGCAGGGGATAGGCCGAAGAGGCGTCTGTGGGCGGGCATGGTGTCATGTGTCCCATCAGATTGTGTCCAAGCTGAAGCCCATTAAGGGTGGCCAAGTGTTCTCGGTTCGAGGCACCCTTAGTGTCTCAGCGACACTCTGCAGTGTCCCCAGGCCAATGGTTCCCTTAGTAGGTTGTTAGGTCCAAACAACTCCACAGTGTGGCATCTGGCCAATGTCCCCGTGTTCACCTCGCAAGTTTTAACACAGTCTCCAATGTGCTGGTGGGCTTGCTGCGGTGCCCTGGGGTTCCTCGGCACAGAGTTTGGGACCTGGGGACGCAAAGCATTGATGAAGAATCCTGGTTGAGTCCTTCGGTACTCTCTACCTACTCCCAGAGGGAGAAACTCTGATCCTTATACATTGTATTTGGTAAAAGGCCACTGTGCTACCCACGTGGTTTCTGAGTGAATTTCCTTTCTCCAGCCACCTCCGACCGGATCCTTTGCCCGTAAGGAATAATTCCGTTGACTCGAGTGAACGCGGTGAACATTGAAGACGCGGAAGGATGCTCCCAAGGGTTCTCAGAAAGTGTCCCCCACTCACACAGAAGTTCAAGCTGCAAAAGCGCACCCCATGTTAAGGCAACAGTAGCCGTGAAATCCCATTCCAGACGGTTGCAGTCTGGATCTCATCCCAGTTGGCATTGTCTTTCCATTCCATGACTCTGTTTCCAGCTTCCCCAGGCAAGCTTGGAGCCGTCTAGAGGGTGGAGGCTCTGGCCTCGGTCGTCCTCGGATGCCCCATACCCCCACCGCGGGCACAGCGTTCACCCGCCTGAGCGCTCCGAAGTGCTTGTGGAAATAGTTGTGGGACACGGCCGCTTCTGAGCAGTCACTGCCATCTCGGGGTGTCCCTGGGAATGATGGAAACGACATTAATGGGCTAAAGGCCTCACAGACAGCTTCTGCTGCCTCTCATGAGCTCAGGAATGGATCCAAGGCAGGGGGGATCCTTCCTTGTTACTCCCAAATAGGAGAAAACAGAAATCGCCATCGGTTCAGGCCCCAGCCAGCGAAGTAGCCTAGACTAGACAGGACACCCAAGCCCACACCTCCTCGTGGTGCAGAGAATTTCTCTACCCTCTCCAAGGTGTATGGGAAGCCCGGGACCTGGGCAGCCCTGGGAAACAGGGAGAGGCACATGAGGGAACAAAGGGGAGGGGTGGGGAAAGGAGGGAAGGTTCTCTCTCAGTGGGGGAGTAGAAGGGGTTTTGAAGGAAGCAAGGAGTAGCACACACTTACCCATGTTTCTAAGCTTCAGAAGCCAGAGCTCTCGTTTCACGCTGGAATCCCAATTTTAGTCATTCTTGCGTGCCACCCACACCCTGGGGACCGACACCTTTGACTAACCCTCTTTCTCATCTCCACAGCGATTCACAAGCTCAGATAATTCTGCAGCCGTTGGTAAAATCGTCCCGACCGAATCAGGCATGTATAGTATATATTCAAGGGAGCATAGTTTAGAATTTTTCCGTCGGTAAAACCTGCTCTCTTTTTGCTTAGCTTCCCCACCACTACCCTGATTCAGGGATGCCCCAGCCAGGGCCTCCTGCCTCTAGCCCACGCGCCGTCGCCACCAGCAACCACACGAGCACCGCACACGCACGCTCACACACACACACACACACACACACTCAAATTCTTTCTCCTCTCCACATCCTGGATGCCAGTCTCTAACCCTTAGTTAACTTGTGAGGCATTCCCACCATGGATAATCACAGTCTTACACACTTTTCTCTTTCTGCAGTGCAGCTTGCTGCTAGCAGAGGTGACGGCGGGGGTGGGGGGGCATGTTCCCTCCCCAGACCCACGTGCTTCGGTGAATGGTCTCCCAAGGGGGCCTTCGAGACTGACCTGCCAGGACAGAGGTCTTTCCCATTCTGCCTCACCACTCCCCGGTTCTTCCCAGTTCTTCCCAGCTCTCCCAGGCTCTCTTTTTCCAGTCCGGGTATCTCAGAAGCTACTGTGAATGCCACAGTGACGGAGAGACGTGGCATTTGGACAACTTGAGAATACACTCCCGAGACCTCTAAGGGAGGCTTCCCGTTCCAATCCTGCTCATCCAGGGACACCCACATGTCCTCCAAGGAAAGACGGGGTCCCACAAGGCGGTCACCTAATCCCAGGCTGTCAGGTCCATGAGGCCAAAATGGGCCCTGAGCCTTGGGCTTGGTCTCTCTCTGCACTACCTCAAGGTCTACTACTGGGCCCCGCAGTGACATCCTAGTCTAGGCCAATGTTCTTCCTTTTTTTTTTGACCCCAAAACCATGGAAATAAATTCATTTTTCATCTCCACCCAGTATAGAGACAGAGTATAGATATAGATCTAGGATGGAGAGACGTACCTACCATTGGGGAAAAAAAGAAAAAAGAAACCCCACTTAACCTCTTCTGTTAGCGATACGCTGAAGCTTTGGTTTTTAATCTCTTGGTTTAAAGTGCTGTGGCTGTAAGCCACTAAGTTGATTTCACAACCCACTAATGGTCTGTGGCCCGGGGACACGTCTTATTCAGCTCGCACACTGACAACCTTTTGTTCTCGAGGGATACCAAGGAAAGTTCCAGATCCGAACTGATCCAAGAGCCGCCAGCATCGGTCTTCGGCCCCCGGGGAGGGCTGGGAGGCGTCTGGCTGCTCTGTCATGTAGGGAGCTGGACAGCCAGCGAAGTCTCCGGGACCTGCGGCCCCCATCCCTCTCCATGGCTGTCTTCGCTGAACCTCTCTCCACCGGCCTCTCTCCCTGATGTTTATGACTTAGCGGCGTGCCCACAGCTCTGGTGGGAGGGGAGTGGGCAGGGAGGAGGAAGGGAAGGCGCCACTCCATTCCCCAGGCAGAGGACCCCCCATCAGTTCCCAATTTCTCTTTTGCGTCCAGTCAAGCCCTTCCCTAACCGAAGTCCTCCCTGACCCCGAGAGTCCAGAGGAGGCCAACTTGTCACCCACACCCCAAATGGCTGGCGTTTGAGGACCTCTGTGAATGGCGTTCCGTTGCAGCTTGAAAAAGCTGAGACGTCGGGAATCAACAGCATCCATGAGTTTTGACAGAAGAGATTTGCCGTGCTCTGGCCTGCCCCCGTCACCACAGGCCCCTGGGCGGGCAGAGGGGGAGCCCCCGCCGCTGACCTTCATCTGCACCACACCCCTACTCTTCTTCCCCATTCCTCCCTGGACGGTGGGCGTCGTTCCGTGTCGGGCGGAGGCGTCCAGTCCCCTGAAAACAATAGTATGTGCTGTGGCCTGATACCATTTCCAGCCCCTCCGCTTCTCCGACAGTGACTTCCACTCAGGCCGCTCTGAGGCTGGGGCGCTGTTGGCATTCCCTGTTGACGGGTACAGAGAGGTCCCTTCTGTCCTCAAGAACACAAGGAGCCACCTCCAGATTCTTCTTCCCCCCGCCCCTTCCTTTCTCCCTGCTCCTTTCCTGTCAGCCTGGGCTGCTTCCAGTCCGCACTGGACATCAGTGTGGGGCCACCAGACACCCCTCTCTATAGGCTTCCTGCAAGCCCCCGACCCAGTCCTGGGGCTCGGGAAATCTGAGCCCACGAGCCAGGACTGCCAGCAGGCACAGTCTTCAAACCTGTCGCTCAAGGCTGAGGCCTCACAACCTTAACAGCCAATCCATGCCCTCAAGGAATTTACAGTGTCTTTAGGGAGAGAGAAGGACAAATGTGGGCCCGCACAGAAGGCAGCACGAGGAGGAAACGAATTCGTTCCTGAGATACCTAAAGAAGTCGGGGTGACTGCCGAGGCGGGGTTCAGCTGAAATCTGAGCAGAATTTGATGCTTAGGGGAGGGGAGGGGGCCCCACCAAGCCCTCAGGGACAACCGAGGCAACAACTGGACGGGGATGGGGGGTGTCTGCAGGAGGAGGGGGACGAAGCAAGAGAGGAGGGAGGCTGCAGGGGAGACAGGGGCGCCGACCGGTCGCTCACACCAAGTTAGAGAGTTTGGACTTTAATCTGTGGGCAATGGGAAGCTGTTGACGGTTTTGCAAGCCTGGCAGGGAGGGCGCTGAGTGGCGGCAGGGGAGAGTCGCTTGTCCGTGGTGCATGGAAAGGACTGGAAGGGTTGAGCCCGGAGACCGGGAGGCCTGTGGGAAGCCAGCGCATGAGCTCCGGACGGCCGGGACTGGAACCCGCTGGAGGCTGCGGGCATGAGTTGGTGGACGACACTGTGAAGGCGGGGGCGTCGCCGCTGACCTGATTTTGTTGACTGTGCTGGGGTCCAACAATGACATCGGGGTTTCTGGTTGGGGAGAAGTGGGCACCGTGACACGACGGGGGATGGGCCATTGCAGGGGGAGCACGGTCCAAAGCCTTCATCGGCAGTGGGGTTCTACGGAAACGCTACATCCAAAGTCAGATCTCGCCCTTACTTCCTCCCTCTGGAATCTTCCTCCACCCCCCCACCTGATCTAGTCAGGCAGCAAAGAACGTTTTCCTGGCACCTGGGCCACCCTGCCCTAAGCAATCCCGGCGTCTCCGCTGAGACTTGTGGCCGGCTGCCCCTCCTACCTGCTGGCCCGAGCGGGGGGCAGGGGGGCCGTCCTCCCACATGGCAGGGCCTGGCGGTGCACACAGGCTGGCGGGTGCGCTGCCTGGAGACCCGGGGCCCCTGAGCTGACTTGGCCTTGGGGAACAATCGTGCCACTTCTCTCTCTTCTCTCTCAGCGGAGTGGCCAAGAACCCAGCCGCTTTGGCCTCTTGTGATTCAGGCCTTCGTTCTTGACTCCGTGGAAAGGGGTACGACATGGGGAACGAGGATGATCCTCTTCCTCAAGCTGGACCATCCCTCTGCTCCTGCTCCCCATCACGCACGCGGCCCAGTCTGCCTTTGCCCAGACAGCAGGGCCACTTGACTCGGTGCCCACATCTGGCTGTTTTCGTGGCACTGCCATTTCTATTCACGCCCGACGGCCACGGGGGGCCCCTGCTTCTCTCTGTCTCCCCTCTGATACTGTTCAGTCTTCCCAAGGTCCTCAACCTCTGCCTCTGGAATGGCATCCCTGGTACCCGGGGGTGGGCGGGTGGGGAGGCCGACTTGGAAGCAGTCAGCAAGGGTGAAAGCAGGAACGGGTTGCTCCAGGAGACGATCCGAGAGAAGGACAACCTGACCTCTGCGGTTTTTTTCTCCCTAGTCCAGGGCTTGTTCTCTGGAGGATAAAGTGTTCTGGAGTAAGCCCTCCTGTGTCTTCCCCTCTGTACTTTGGTCTTATTGGCAGCCCTCAAGCTACCAAAATTGAGCTGCCCCTGTTGACTCTGGGTCTCCAGGTCCCTTACACCTGGGCCCTCAGAGGTGAAACCTTCTTTGGCCCCAAGCCATGGAAGCCACTGTAGGCTGTGACCACCTGGTCACAGGAATCTACCCCTGCAGTCTCCACCCGGTGTGAATGCACACTGAGCCCAGCCTCAGAATGGCCTGTACAGAGCCAAGGAAATGCCCCCCCACCCCCTACTTAACCCCCTACCCCAGGTCACAATTGCTTCTGATGTAAAATGAGGTCTTTGAACTTGGGGGACTGGAAGTGGCCCTTGAGCACCAGCAGTCCGTGGTTTTCTGAAACCCATCAGATTTTTCTTCACCCAACAACTCAATTTTCCCACCTCCTACATGTCGAGGACAGAGATAGGAGTTCCATACACTGTGGCCTAGCACCATGGCCCAAGGGTCATATCATGAGTGTGTTTAACGTTTGCCTGAATAGAAGAAACCAGGTGACAGCACTGGAAGGACTCCCTCTCCGAAGCCATTTCCATCCCCAACACATTGGTCAGATGCATTTGGTGGGGACAGGGCGCCGGCCGCAGGGACGGGGACGCCGAAGGACCAGAGAGCTCTCCTCCAGACACTCACGGCTCAGGAGGAGAAACAATCTGAATGATGTACCTGGCGGGCCCCAGCCAGGCCCAAGGCCCTACCTTCTCCCCAGCCTGTGTGGAATAATGGCCTTCCGAATCCAGCAGCGGGGAGGTGGCTCAGCCCCAACACCCTTCTTTTATCTTCTACTTGATGCTTTGGCACTTTGCTTTTTTTTTGGTTTGCTGGTAATTAGGATCTTTGATATTAAGAAACTTTCACAAATTTGGCTGATGTACACAGATTCTCCCTTCCCAGCACCTAGTCCCAGGCCCATGTCCTGATGGGCTCCCACATCTGGATGAGACGGGGGGCCTTGAAGTACGGGCAATGGGGCTCTTGGCACTGGGAAAACTGCGGGATGGCTGAGAGATGGTGGCAGGAACTGTCACCAGACTTCACCCTGGGACCTCCCAAGGGAGCGCCATTTTCACCTTTATTCTTTGCCCTTCTCTTCAGTCAGCTTTCCTCTCAACCAGACGCCAAGCCTGCTAAACGTCTGTTCGGGTGACGTTTTTAAGGCATGACAACTGCTCCCCACGCTGGCCTTACTTCTCCTGGGGCCTGGGAAGCCCCACCTTTCTTTCTACCTACCTACCCAGTCAAACATGATTAGGAAGGTCTAGAAGTATGAAAGTCTGAAACTGGGGTGGGGGGTCCCTTCCACAGGTAGCTTTGAAGCACAAGTCCCCCAGCCTAAGCAGCCCCCCAACCCAAAACAAAGTTGGCCCCCAACAGCCCCAGACACCGCCTCCCCACCCTGTGCTTGGATACCGACAGGTGGTTACGTCTCCCAAAAGTTGATGTGGACACTTCAACCTCCTGTGTCTTCATAAAGATAAAAAGTGACCAGCAGACAGGCAGGATCTCTGCCCGCAGGAAAGCAGTAATCTAGAGACAGACCTTAATCGGTAAGGACCCAAGTTCGTACCTACAAGGCCGGTAGCTGGGAGGAAATGCCCAGGTGCTGTGAGCATAGCGAAGGTTAAAGTAGAGAACAGGCCTCTAGAAACTTCTAGTTCCCTCTTGTCCCAGCTGAACTGGACTTCCCAACACTTTACTAGTCTGATGCTGATGGTTTCCTCCCAACTTCCTTCCAAAACATGAGTCAAAAGGGCTCCTCTTCTCCAAAGACCTCCCGTGTTGACTCCAGCTGGAAGCGGCCCTTGGGGCTTGAATGGTTACTGGGGCTTCCAGAGGCCTATGCCCACAGGCCCCAGGCTGGACAGATAGACTTGGCAATCACACGACAAAGAACAACTGACGTCCTTGCACATTGAAGGCTGAGCGGCTTGACTGTTGTGCTAGCTTATTTGTGGTCCTTCTCCATTCCACGTCTCTACCATTTATTTCCAAAAAGGCTAGGATGGTTTTGAGCCTGATTACTGCTGGCTTGGGTCTTTTCCTCCAAGACGCCTGGGTCTTTTTTGTCTCCAAGTAGAGGGTGCTCAGAAATCCCTCCAAAGACTTAAGTTCCACCCTGGTGTCCCAATTTACAGCCTGTCCCACTTACCTGCAGTTGCACACCTAGTCACAGGTGAATTTCCAGCAGGAAGGCAACGCTCCCCCGGGGCAGATCTAAATGGGCATTTGCCCCCCCCCCCCCCCCCAGATAACCCTCAGCGAAATCTTGCATAGGCTGCCTGGACGCTAGCTGGCTCACCTCCCTAGTCTTCCCTCCCTGCCCAAGCCCCTGGAAAAGCACCTCATCGGACAGAAAAGGGGAAAGGGACCAATTCTCTCTCACTGTTGGGGCTGACTGCCACGTGGGGTCACCGTTGAACGATGACCCCGTGGAGTGTCCCCAGGCTTGAGCTGGCCCAGCTGTGACGATGGCCCTGGTCAGCCCCTGAGCAGGCTGCAGACTTCAGCCAGAGAAGGTGGCCCCGCCTCCTGTGTTGTTAGATTCAATTGAGGGTGTCCCCACCTTCGAGCATGGACACGTGCACCCACACGTGCACTCGGTTGCTATTTCCAAAGCACGTCCAGGGGGCCTGAGTGATTGGGGTCAAGAGTTGCTTCTGACCCCATGCACTGAGCTAGAATCCCATCCTTTCCCCTAACTCACCCCCTCCTTGAGCCCTACTTATACTGAGCCTGGGCCAGCAGTCTTTTCTCAAGGTGTAGTATTTTATGCCTGAGTTTGGTCCACCAACATCCATCCCAGAGGACTTCAGGCTTGGACTATCCGGAATCAGGGGTTGGATCTTCCCCAGAAGGTCCCAGCTCCTGTCCAAGAAGATTTACCTCCTCACCTAATTAGCTTTGCCTTTGGGAGATTCAGGGCAAGTCAAGGAAGGTTCTGTGAACAGTCTAATCCATGAAGAAAAAAAAAAAAAACAAGTGTTGGCTCTCACTTCTTCTGCATAACTAAGAGGGATTTTCAAGTGGGTTTTTAGAAGGGGAGGGATTAGCTTCTCTCGATTAAAAAAGAAAACTGAAGCCAGCTACATTTACACTCCTTGTGATCCATTGTGTGTGCTTGGGGGTGGGGGGCTGGGGGCGTGGGGACAGTCTCTAATGATCATTGACTCTGTGGATTCCACTAAAGAGTTAAGCACAATACCCAAATCTTAAGACTTTTTTTTTTTTAGCATAGGCAATGGCCCTCCCCGTTTATAGAGTTGGCAAAGAGAATACTTCCCCATGGGCGGTTCTTCTGGAAATAGATTATTAATCTAAGCAGAAAATTGCCCTTATTCATAAAGAGCAAAGCTGGTGTTCAATGCAGCACACAGGATACATCTGAAAAACAAAAACTAACCTTGTTTCTCCTCAGGGGCTGGCACCAGAGTCGCATCACCTCAGGCTGGCATTTCAACTCAAGCTTCGTTAAAACTTTTGAGATATTCAACTGGGACGATTAGACACCGAAATATGGGGAACGGTGCTGGCCGCGAGCTGTTTTGTGGCAGAGATGCGCCACTCTGTCCAATAAACCCGTAAGGGAGGGATCTGTGACCTCGCTGCCCATCTGGCAATGGCCCCTGACCCTCTAAGGAAACTCTTTGGGGCCCACTTTGCAGGATGGTCATGAACCAGCCTGCAGCCAAGGAAAAAATAAAAAATCTTCCTGGTCGGAAACCACATCTCATCTTATCAAATTATTATTATAAACTTCTCCTTGCTCTAAAAAATAAAAAAAAAATCTCAGATAATATCAGTCCTTGATGGAGAACCAGCATCCATCCCTGGGATCTGGGGAGGGGCGTTGTGGTGGGGGAGGGGGAGATCGGACCAAGCTGACTAGTGGACCACAGTGCTCAGGCACGCCATGCAGGGTCTGGTTGTATTTTAACGTTTTTACAGTAAGCCGTCCCCTTCATGCTTTACTTTTAGAATTTTTTTTTTTTTAAGTTTCAGCGTCATTTCTTTCTTGATTAAGCCCCGGTATATAGTTCTTTGGCTCTTGTCGTTCGCAAGAAATAAGGATTTAAGTGCAATGGGCTGCTGACAAATTGGCTGATTACCATCCCAAGGAGATATCTCTTGGGAGAAGCGTGAGGCTGCAGCCCATGGTGACTTTTGGCTCCACTGATAAGAAATGCTTTGAGGCTATGCTGAAGGAGACCAATTCAGACCCCTGTATTGAGGCATGCAGGAAATCTGTCCTTCCTATCGCAACAAGGCATAATGAAACTGTGTTTGATCAGATAAGAATTTCTCCATAGGATATAGTCTGATGTCCCATATTGTGAGTGACTTGGGTCCACTTTGAGGTGAACCAGATACAAGTCCCCCCATTGTAGAAAAGCTCACGGGGCTTTTCTCTACACAAAATAACATAGCTTCATTGCCATAACATAGCTTCATTGCCATAACATAGCTTCATTGAAGCTTCATTGCTTCATTGCCTTCCTTGATAGGAAACTGGGCCTGGCCCTCCCTTCCATCAGCTGTTACAGATTCTATGCCCCACACCTTGACTAACACCCCCATACCTCACGGCAACACTTTTATTTACTGGGGTGACATTTCAAAAACATGTATTTCTTTTTGTTTTGTTTTTGTTTTGGAAAACCTATTTCTTGAAGATACGGGAAACTACTTTGCTCCAAGTTAATTGAGCATCTTAGAGTAATTTCAGAAATGTGTTTGTTTATAGGCTAAGGGGGCATCTGGTTACACCTGTTCTCAGGATGATTCTGGCTAGAAGAGAAAGCACCGTCAACAAATATATTTAACTATATATTGCGTTTGGTTTGGAGGAATTAAAAATGAAGACGTTAATTGAAATTTACATGTCGCAGACTGGAAAAAATAGATCAAAGCTGCAGAAGGATGTAATTTTTTTAATTGTGTGAATTTACTCTTATAATTTTTGTTTTGTTTCTAAATGATAAAGAACAATCATGCATCGTCCACATTTCCACATTCAGCACACTGCGGCAAAGGAAGGCTTTTCTTCCTGCCTCCCTGAAATGCATGCTCGGTTTCCTTTTGAGCAATGGTTTTTGAAGTATCAGAGATCTCTTGGTGCAAGAAAGAGTACTTCAAAAATGCAGTTCAATTGGAGGGATTTTGAGGAGCTGAATGCTCCTTGGGGACAGGGAAAGGGTTATCCTGCAGCTCACCTGTAGAATTATCTCCAAGTTTGTGCTTCTATTTGGCTTGGCTTCTATTTTTATCTAACAAGTCCATCGTGGTCTAAAGCAAATAGTGAAGGACAAAAGGGAAGAGCTGAGACCCATTGGTGGCCAGAAAGCGTCGTGGCAGGTGGCAGAGAAAGCCAGGCCACCCAAGAACGTTAGGCCTGAATACGCTCAGACAGTCTCCCCGAGCTTCCCCACAGGTGCAACCAAGACACATACAGAGCACCCACACTTTGCCTTAAAGGGGCATTGTTCAAAAATACTTAAGTTAGAGGCTTTGTAAATTGGCGATGTGTTTCCTTTAATTCTGTCCCTGTGCCTCGCGGAGCTCATGAACCAACAGTTGGATCTTCTACAACAGCTAACGGAAAGGCACAATGATTAGGACTTTGAAAAATTTCAGAAGGGTTTGTTTGGGCGTTGCTTTTGGCTGGTTGGCTTGTTGGGGGGGGATGGCGACGGGGGACACTGGTCCCGCTGGCCTGTGTGTGCTTTCGCAACCCATGGCCTCGTTGGGATTCTCAGCTCTCTTAGAAGATCTCAATCCCCACTGCTTGTCAAAGCACCTGAGGAGCGTCCTGTAGTAACCATACTCGTTAGCGGTCAGCAGGAGCATCAGTTGGGCACGGTAGGGGGACTATCCTGAAATACGGCCCACGCTGTCCATTGGGCACTCCACAACACTGTTTGAGCATTTTGTTAACCCCCCCCCCAAAATCACATGCTATCTTTTCAAGTCATTTAACATTTCAAAATAAATTCAATCCCATAACTTTGAAATCCAACCCTCAAAGCAACAGGACCACACATCAACTTGTTTTCACACTCCGCAACAACCACATACCTGTGAGAAAGAAGGAAACTGTGTTATCTGTAGACGATCATATAATTATGTATCAAGATACTGTAAGAGCATCAATGGGAACATTCTTGGTATCAATAAGACATCAAGGAAGTGTGGTAAAATACAAAATAAAACATACCAAAATTTCCCGTATCGATAGCTTTCCTATATTTCAACAATAAGCAGAAGACCTAGGTCAGGGCGTGGGGAATGGAGTGGGATTGCATTCATGAGAGGATTGGAAAAAACTGAGAAACAACACTAATGAGAAATGTCAAAGACCTATTTTAAAAACACAAACCTTTTAATAGAGATTGATAAAAGAGAAAAGTTAATGGGAAAACATAACCTTGGATTGCAACATTCAATAATATATTAATGCTATTAATCCTCGCCAAAGTAATTGTTAGGTGAAATGCAAGCCTAACTAAATCCCAGTGGGATTTTTTTTTAACTTGATGAAAGATTCTAAAGCTGATTTAGAAGGGGAAAAAAAAAAGATGAGAACAGCTAACAGTTGTTTAAAGAATTTCAAGGAGGTACTTTCCCTAAGAGATCGCTAACTATATTATTGTTGATACAGTAATTAAAATAGTGTGTTGCTGATCCAAGACCCTGCAGACCAGTTGAAGAAGAAGAAGAACACAGTCCTGAAACCTAGTATATGTTTTTTAAAAACTTAAACCTGAGAAAGGAAATGCCAGAAAGTAATGGCTAACTGTTGAATTATCTAAAAGGAAAATTAGAAAATATGGCTCTTTGGGAAGGAGAAGGAATCAAATATGATCCCCACCTCATAACATACACCCCAAAAAATCCCAGCGTGTCAAATGTTTAAAAAAATGAATCCAAAAATATCTAGAAGGAAATATTGGTGTATATTTAACTAAAGCCTCGGTGAGCAAAAGCTTTCTGATCACGAAGTAAGTGAAAGGAATGACCACCAATAGAAGAATGAGTTGTGTAAACACACACCAGAAACAACCTGCACAAAACATGAAGGGAAATAATAAATTGGTTAAAAATATTTGAAGGAAATGAACAAAGAGCTAAAAAGCTTCGTATAGCAAATGCTTTGATATATCAATAAGGAAAACCATTATGGGCAAAACACAGTTTTTAGGAGAAATGGAAGTGTGTAACTAGGTTCATGATGAATGTTTGATTTCAAGGTTAATCAGAAAAAGGCACATTAGTAAAATGAGAACACCTTTGCTGTTAATAATGATGTATTTTAATTACATTCACAGTTGAGCAAATGAGGGGGGGGTGGCTAGGGGTGGGGGAGAGGGAAACCTGCCTGGGAAGCAGAAAATTGATTGACAGCTCCAGCTGCCCGCCCCCTCGTGACCATGGAGGGCCCCAACCAAAGCTTGAGAGTGACGAGGGTCCTCCTACCAGCTCATTCCTGCAAGAAACTTTGGTTTGGGGGTTCCCTATCTCTGCTCAAAACGTTCTTAGAATCCTACCATAAGTGTGAGACCCTCCTACCCAGTCCTTTTCTCTCTTGCCTTCTCAAGTGTCCATCTGAAGTTCGTCTGCAGGCCCTGCCCTCTCCCCACTCTCCCATTCACACTACATTCCCCCCATCCAAATCCATCGGGGTGTCTGCTTCTCAGACACCAGAGTGACACAGAAAGTGGCATGGGCACTCTTCTATGCTGCCGATGTGTAAATGAGCATAACCTTTTTGGAGACTATAAACAATGGAATTAAGGTGCTCCCTCTCTCAATAGGATATTGTATAGTCAATAAATGTCAGGTTTAGGAAGAGCCCTGATGGGAGAATCCTTGTGTTATCACCTTAACTGGCTGAAGTAAGAGACAACATTGACAGCATGACGTCATTGTAATGAACTATCATATACAATAGGACGCCCAGAAAAAGGACAGACAGCAAAGCCTGTAAGTTGTAACAGGATGCTCGTGTCCCAGGATGGAATTTTTTTTTAAGATTTTATTTGTTTATTTGACACAGAGAAAGAGAGATCACAAGTAGGCAGAGAGGCAGGCAGAGAGAGAGAGAGGAGGAAGCAGGCTCCCCGCCAAGCAGAGAGCCCGATTCGGGGCTTGCTTCCAGGACCCTGGGATCATGACCTGAGCTGAAGGCAGAGGCTTAACCCACTGAGCCACCCAGGCGTCCCAGGATGGAATTTTGAATGTTTTTTTTTTCCTCCTTAATCTTTTCTGTGCATTTTCCATTTTCTCCAGAAAGCAGAGATTACTTCATAATCAGAAGTTGTTGCTTTAAAAAACAAGACTAGAATGTAGGCCAGAACAGGAGGGGGAGAGAGACCCAGAGCCCAGCATCCTCATGTCCAGAAACCACTGTGAGAGGGACAGGGCAGGGCAAGAGGACCCCTGGCTCAGCTTGATGGAAAGGCTGATGTTCAGAGGACTGGAGGACCCTAAGCCAGAGGGAGGAATTGGTCATGCCCCAGGCATGATCTGAACCTGCAACGGGAATGAAGGTCTATGAGAAAGGCAACAGAAAATCCTGAGAAGTTAAAGTCTGAACAAAGATTCTTCAGCTGCTAAGGCAGTCGAGAGGAAGCTTTGGAAAGTTCTTTGGCCTTGCCAGCTGACTAATGCTGCCTTGTCCCTCCTGTTCCTCGGAATCCCGGATTAAACCTAGAGAAAGCACCTGGAGCCATAAGCAGCTGGGAGTAGTTGGGGGCTCAGCCACCATGGGCTGAGTCTGGGGAGCCTCGGCAGCCACGGGCCGCCCCCCAAGGCTGGGGAAACAGAAACAAGACTGTCACGCCGTCCCCACCTTCCAAATGAAGGGGAAGTCTTCCCTTAAAGAAGCTATTTCTTCTCTTTTGCTTCATCTGCATTTCAGTTTTTAAAAGGAGATGTTTGGGAAAGATTCTTGCTGTCAGCGTAGTTTCTGCGGTGGTCACACATTCCCCAGGATGGGACTCTGAGTAGTGGGTTAGGGACGTGGCCCTGTCCTCACACTCCGGGCTGTGGAGAAGCCCGAAGAAGGGCCATCTCGAAGGCGTAATACAGAGTCCATATAGACACACACCTGTGGGGCTGGCCTTTTGGGGAGCTTTCTCCGGTTCAAGCACACCTCCCTCTCCCTCACACAGACCAGCGAGGCAGGGACCCGGGCTTCTCAGGCCTCGTTGCTGAAGACCGGGGAGGAAATCTGAGAGGAAAGCGGCCTAGGACAGTTCCCCGCTCTCTGCTCACCAACACTGGGCCTGTGGAGACCTCTTCTCGCTCAAAAGTGAGCAAACCAGGAAAAAGAAAAGAAGAAAAAGTAGTTGTAGTTTGGGCACATGAGGACTACTGATCTTTTATTTATTTACGTTTTTTAAGGACTATTGATCTTTTAAAGATGCTTCAGTTTGCTAAAATAACAACAGAGCCTTGATTCCCACTGAAATGTCTCTGCCCAAAAGCACTCCTGGCTGGGGAGGTGTCCCTCCTGACTCTCTTGACCTGTTGGAAATCCCATAGAGCCCCCCTTGAACCACTTTGCTTTTCACTTTTTTACTCCCGTGTCTTAGGGCAACCCACCCCTGTCGCTTTTAGACATGGACTCCTCCGGCCCCCATAGGGTCTACCTGGGCACCTGTGGGTCTGATCTACCAGGAGGAGGCCCCAGGTCCCCAAAGGCTGCCCGTTCCAACCTGCCTCCCCCTGCAGAGGGAGGAGGGAGAGAGGGGTGAGGCAGGGGAGGCAGGAGGCAGGCAGGCCAACCCCCTCTTCCTCTTCCTTCCAAGCTACAGTAGGCCCCTCTTCTTCCAGTCTGTGGGTCTCAAAACGCCACAGGGATTCCAGAGATGAAGAAAAGGCCTGGATCTGTTGTTGACGCTTTCACAGCTAACCGCTGAATCCCTTTTAATCAAATTCCCAAAAGGCAGCCCCCCTTACCCAGGTATGTGTAACAGGACCTGCTCCAGGATGGGAGAGGGCACAGGGCTCAGGGCAGTCCCTTGGGTCCAGAAAGCCTGGGTCAGATGCCAGATGCTCCAGGGCTGAGGAGATATAGAGGGCATGCTACACCTGGCCCAGGACACTGGGGAAAGGCTCGCCCCTTTCTCTGGTACCTTCCCCACACCCCATTCCAGGCTTGGCACTCACTCTGCAAGACTCCAGGACTAGTCGGGGTCCGCTGGGACACTCAGAGGTGGTTCCGATATTTTGCAAACCAGGACCACCGTAAGAAGCTCCCATTACCTGGGTACCCATTACCTCCGTTGGTGTACTCCAAGACAAATCCTAAGTTTCACAAAACAATACTTACCCTACTTTGTACGGTACACCCTGATACTTGCTATTACCACTTTGGTGTTGTTCAAGACCCCCAGAACTATTTCCTGACTCGCTGTTGGGAGGCAGCCGGCAGTGGAAGGAGCACTGCCCTAGGAGACGGACCCATGGGCGCCCTGACAGCCTCCCCTTAGGTGTTGGGGAGGAAGCGTCAGCACTGGGATTGGTGACGGGCCTCCCATACATCTCTGTTCCTCTGTGCTAGGTCATAGTAAGCACCCGGGACCCCCAGCAGAGCTGTCGGGTGAAGGGGCTCAGACGCTGGAAATTTTGATGATGGAATCTGGACCAGAGGAAAGGCACAAAATGGGCTATCTCAGCAGCGCCCATTCTGTGGATGTCATTCCAAAATCTCATGTTTCGCCGGCATTCGCCCCTGCAGATCTTTCTGTCATTTGGGGGGGCGGCGGGGCGGGGGGCCTGGGTGGGGAAAGATGCCTCTGGGAGGAGAGGGACTCTCTCAGGGCAACTGCTTCGGAGCCTGTCCCATATGCAGGTCAGGGGTCAATCTCCATGGCACGGGCACCTGTGTTTTCCAGACCGTTTCCAATGCCAGGCACCCCTCCTCCTCCCTGCTGAGGAAAGACTATTTACCCCACGGGATGTCCCTCAGGGAATCCTGGGCTACCAGGCCCCAAGTCTCAAATTGGGCCACGCTTGTCCCCTGTGCCTAAATGAGCGAAGTTTAGCTGGAGGAGGACAAGAGTGAGCTCAGTGGATGCCCTTGCACTAGGGACACAAGAGCTAAGGGACTCCCTCTCCCTGTGCCCCTCTCCACTCTCAAGGGCACAGAAGCATCATCTGAAAGGTGCCCCAGGGGAGCAAAGCCAAGAAGGTGAGCAAAGTGGCCCAAAGCCCTCCCACCGAGGGCTGCAGTCCGTTCTCGCCATCCTTGCCTTGCCTTGCCTTGCCCGTCTCTTTGGGAAGCTGTGGTCCTACCCACGGAGCTGAGTGTTTCCAGTAACGTGGTGGCCAGTCTCCAGCAACATCCCTCAGACTGCCAGCCCCAGGCCCCAGGGCGCAGCACACCAGGGTCTGACCCTGCAGAGCTGGGCTCACTACCACTGAGCCCAGTCAGAAGCCTTTCCTCTGTCATGCTCTCCTCTTCTGCTCTTAGCCACCAGGGGCCGGCCCACTGGAAGGCTGTCGTCAGTCCCTGACATCCAAGAGTCACTTTCACCTGTGGCTCCAGCTCGAGTCAGTGTAGGGTCCCCCAAATTCTTACAAACTCCGTCGTCTGCAAACATCTAAGGAATACACGCTATACTGCATGCAAGCCCAAGGAGACAAGAAGACAGGACAGATTGCAAACACTCACGGAGCTTACAGGGCCACTGGGAAGACTGCAATCCAGCCACATATGAGGGCCTGCAAGAGGCCAAGAGAGGCATCTAGGGGGTGGGAGCTGGGCAGGGAAACTGGGGAGCCCTGCACGGAGCATCAGAGTAGGGGGACCGGATCTGAGCAGAAGCATGGTAGGGAGGAATATGCAAGTTCAAGAACGATGAGAGACCCCACAAGGCCAGAACTGAGGGTTTGCCTGAGACTAGTTCATGGGAAGATATAGGGGGATGAGGGGAGAGAAGGGTGGGGCAAGGGGTAGAGAGGGCGGCCAGGCCAAAGGGAAAGACTGTTGGTGAGGGAGGCTGTTGGGATGCGGGGGAACTCTTCCAAAGTCACCTGTGGGTTGATGCAGGCTTTTCTTCAGAATCACAAAAAGTAGCTCTCCTGGAAATGTAACCGTAGCCAGCCGGAAGCAACAGTTACAAGTGAAATCACTGCAGTGGTCAGGGATCCTGACACATCCTCACCAACGCAGCACACATCGGTGAGCCCTAGGATGACGCAAGCATGGGGATGGCACTATCCCAGTCCCCCGGGGCCACAAAGGGTGGGCTCCCCATGCAAGTAGCTTCTCCCTCCTCTGTGTCATCCTTTCTGTCAAATAACAAAGAATGTGTCTGGAAGAAGAGACCCTTCCTGTTTCCGTCCTACAGACTGATGCATAGCATTCCTCCCGGACCTAGATCAGAAAGTCAGCTTCCATGCATAACGGGGGCATGGAGGCCCGGTGAGCAGGGGGAGGGGGGAGTCAGTGCTTGTACTGGGTTGGCCATCAGACAAGAAGATACCTAAGTTAGCTCTTCCAGATCCAAAATTGAGAAGTCTCTCTACTCCCTCCCAAATTCTTCCTGTTTCCAAGGTTGCTAGGGGTCTAGTTGACCAGCTGCCGCCTTGCTTCCCAGCATGCCCAGTTAGGCACAGTCGTGTGGCCGCGCTCTTTCCACTGTGAGCAGAAGGGGTGCGTAACTTGCAGGTAGCCCCCAAAAGCTCCATGCTTTCCCACATCCCATGAGCTGGAATGATGATCAGAAGAGCAATCTTGGAAGCCACTTGTAGAATATGGCAGAGCCACTCTCGGCATGGGTCCTACGGGAGTATAGAGAGCAGAACTTCTGCATCTCCAACTATCCAGGACGTGTGCCCTGGACTCTCATGGGAGAAAGAAATAAATGTCTCTTCCCCTTGAGCCATTGCATTTCGGGTCTGCTTGTCACAGCAGTCTGGCCTACCCTAACATAATCTCAAAGACCTGAGTTTTCCTTTATTGGTCAAACAAGGGACTCAGGAATAGTTAACAAAACTCAATTACTTACAATTCTGGGTATTGATAACCTAAGGAAAGAGAAAATGAGGTGGTAATTTGCTTTTTTGTTTATTCTTTTTTGGTGGTGATTTAAAATGAAGGGTTACACATTCATAAACTCGCTCTAAAATATATTGGAGGTGTCAGCCATAGCTTTGTACAGCTCCACTGGAATTTGAAGGCAGATTTGGAGGGTGGGTGTAAGGAGGTGTTGAATTGAGGATTGTTTTTCAATTCAACAAACATCTCCTCGGAGAGTCTCCCAGGTAAAGGCAACACCTAGAAAGGGAGCTGGATACAAAATAGAAGAAGCAGCCGGTTCTTACCCCGGTGACCCCGCCATACCATAGATAAGTATCAACAGTTTATTGTAGGGCTCTGTCTTTTGAGTTTGAGCCAGCTGCTTCTTGGCTCTGGGCACACCTTGTTTGATTCTGACTAAAGCCATTTACAGAAGTCTGCTGAGCTTGGGGCGCTGGGGCCCGAGCAGGGCTTCAGGAGACCAGCCTCCCACGAGTCCTTGACATTGGGATTGCCAGAGTACCATATGTATGTTTCAGGTGACTGCCTAGAAGCAATGGTACCCTTTATTGGGCTCCAAAAAAAGGCAATCAAATACAGCGACCCAACCGGTTCCCCTCTGCCAGGCTCTTTCTCCAGGCCCTGGAGAAGACTGACATCATGCAAGTGTGCTGTTAAAAAGAGAAAAATCCAAGGGATTCTGGAAGGAGGGAACATGCTTTTCCTCCACCCCTAGAATTTTCCCGGGCTGGGGACAGAGACTGGGCTCAGTCAGCTGCTAAAATGTTTTCCTGGTTCTCCAGGATGCGTTCAGAGCTTACATTTTAAAGCCCTCGTAAAGTGTGTGTTGGCATGTTGTACAGTAGAAGCTGACATATGCCTTCTCCCCGGTTCCCAGTTAAAATGTCCCAAAATGGGCTTGCCCTGGGGGAGACCCTCACTAACCGCTTTATTCATGGTGGCAGATGGAGAAGCAGGTCCCTGGAGATGCGCCGATGGCCCTCTTCCCTAGAAGAGGACATCTTGTCTGAAAGAAGGCAGGAAACCTCCCTTGCCTCGCCCATCCACCCCTAACTCTGGGGCACAGGACCTTCTCCAGCCCTGAGGGGACTCCTCCCTACCCTGGGAGAGGACAGTGCCCTAGCCCTGCCGTCATCAGACCTACCTCTCCATATCAGTTCAGAGAGAATGGCTGCTGATGGGCTTGGCTCACGGCCAGCTTTAGCAGGCGACGAGGAACCAGGTGTATTGTGTCCTGGGAAAGGGATTCTAGCAGAGCCTCCCTGGCCACCGTTTCCCTCCCCCACCCCAAAGTTCTAATCATCACTTTTATTACCTCCTCAGGGGAGCTGGCTTGGTGAATGGGAAGCCCTTTACTTTCCTGAGCTCCGTGAAGGGCTGGAACATGCCAGCTGATACCTAGATGAGAGGACTGTCCCCCCCGCAACCCCCGCTATAGGAGTGGGCTAGGGGAAGACCTGATGGTGTGGGAGACGGGGCTCTGGTGACATTGCTGGAGACTGTTATGTGGCTCAGGGCGACCCCCTCATTGAAGCAGCCATATCTACAGAGGAAATACATGGGGTGGGGCGGGGGGTTGTCTTCTCTGGGGAAAATGGGGACAGGGCTGTGTCTCACACTTGTTGACACGGACAGCAGGAATTCGAGCAGAAGTCTGAGGCCAGGGGACAGTGAGAAGGCCCTTTCCAGAAACTGGCAGGAACACTACGAGGCTGTGCTTCAGCCTTCTGTAGAACTGTGGCCTGGAGCAGGGCTGGTAATGTGGTCCACAAGCTGCAGGCCAGGTCCCTCCCAGGCTGGGCCAGACGGCCCCTCCCACACCCCCAGCCCTCCCCCACCCTCCAAGGCAGCCTTGGGCCCGGTGACAGGCTTGTCTTCAGGGCGCTCAGTCACTTACCCGTTTGGAGAAGTGCTAAATTGCAGTCATGCAAATAATGTCATACGTCCCATTTCTTAGTCCACGTAATGGAAAGGAAATGCAAATGAAAGTATCCAGAAGATGCAGCGACTGGCTCGAGGCTTCTTCCGATGGCCAGTCTTCTGACAATAGCCCTCTAAACCCCAGCCCTGCCGCGACCTCGGGTCCTGGCAGTCCAGCTAAAATGCTGCCGTAGCTCTCTCAGCTGACATCTGAGCCTCAGGCAACGCGGCCCACAAGGCGTCTGACCAGTGCTCGCAGCCCACTCCCCGGCCCGGAAATCCTCCCCTGACGAAAGCCTACTAGTGCCAACACACAGTTCTGCCCTACCCCACAGAGGGCGCTGCCTGGCCCAAAAAGGCTAGTGATAGAAGCTAAAGGAATTTGTGCCTCTGGCCTGGCGCTCGTGAGTCCCAGAGGGAATGGCCCTCGCCCAGGAACAAGTAAACCTGGGGACCTGGAGTATGGGTAGGGGTATCGGGAGGAAGGAGGTTCCAGCACAAGGAGAGGGAAATCCTACTCTTGATGATTTAGGAGATTGAAGGATTCCTAAACGCATCCTCACGCAGGACCCTTCCTGAGAAGAGGAAATCGACACAAGCAGGGCTTTTTTGTAGGCCGGTGCATCCCCCAGTGCCCAACATTGGACTTGGCACATAGTAGGTGCTCAGTAAATATTTGTGAAATGAATGAATGAATGAATCGATCAAGATGGGTCCCTTACCAACTGAAAGTAGACATGCAGAACTGTGATGTTGAAGAGGGTCCATGCCAGTTAAGCTGCCCAAGGTGGATGCCAAAAAGGCCAGCCGGCTCACCACCAAAAGGCAGGCTTCCCCCTAGAGGCCCCGGGAAGATGAGAGGAGGACGGAGGACCTCCACCCAGCCTCTGCAAGCTCAGACGCCTGGCTTCCTGGGTACCCAAACCTGATAATAAACTCCAAGGCCAAGGGTAATCATTAGGAAAAAAGAGAGAAAGGCTTCTGTCCCAGGGGACATGAACACGTCCTGCCGGCACACCTCCCTAGTATCTGCCCCCTCCTCTCTGATCCTCTGAGTCTGTCGGCCCCTCCATCACCTTGGACTTCTCCTCCCCTCCTGGGCTGTCTCCAGGACATGTCTAGAATTTACCTTAGGGCTGCTAAGTACAGAATTGCGACAAGGCATACTAATGGGGGAGCACTTGGGCAGGAATCATATCATCGTATGTGGCTTCTTGGATGCAAAGTGGTAGGAACTCTCTAGAAAAAGCAAAAGCCATGATGATATGTACCAAGAATCTTTGCCCTCCATCGTCCCACTTCTAGGAAACTTTGGTTAGAAGTGATGAGCAAAGGCAGTCGTGACACGCCTGCCGAAGGATGTTTTCCACAGCAGTAATTATAATGATGAGAAGCTTGAAGCTACACGAAGTTCCAGGAGAGAAGGGGTAAATCAGAGTACAGTCCTCAGGAAACCCACCCATGCCCCCAGCACGCCGTAGGCCCAGGAGCTGGTAGGGACCTCTGGAGGTAACGCGGCCGTGCCTGCAAAGGATTTTCTCAGTTTGCAGGAAGTGTAGGGGTTTGCAGAGATGACTTACCTAGCAGCTTGGAGAGCATTTATTTCGCTCAAAACAGGAAGAAAAAAAAATTTCCGTACTCAGCTTTTGTCCCCGTGGCTCCCTGGGTTCACCCCCAGCCTCCCAGGCCCCCAGCTGTGGGCGAGACCCTCTGGCCTCAGCATCCCCGACGGACAGACTCTCTTCTTCCTTATTAGATATTTAGGAAAAGGGAAGTCTACATACGATGTGTCCTATGCCAAATTTGGGGGGAGGGGTCACTGGTACAGGCACCCACAAAATATGGCAGAGGCCACAGTCAGAAGGCACAACACACGTATATATCCTTTTATATATGAAAAATACATAAATACATGAGAAAAGAATTGAGAGGTGAATTTGAAGAAATGTAAATGTAATTTGATTTCCACTTGGGCCTCTTTTTCTATACCAATGCCTAAGTTCAGAAAAACCCAGAACACCCTACCTCCAGGCCTAGGTAGAAGTCCCCTAGAAATAAGCCAGCTCTTCATATCTGCAGGCAATTTGATCCCTCCTCCCTGATCTCTAAGGTCCACAGGCCCCTCCAGCACTCTTGACTCCTCCTCTCTCCGTGTGGGCCGTCTCTGTCCCCAAACCCCCTTGGAGAAATACGGACTTGCCAGCTGGTGAGCGAGGAGGCCAGTTCTGGGGGCTCTCTTGGGTGGCCCAGATACCAGACCCTCCAAGCCCTCCTGGGGGGTTGGGACTCGAGGCTGTTCCTCTGAGCTCTCCCTACTCTGAAGGCCCAGATGCCCCAGGTTGGGCCCTGGCCCCAGGGCCCAGCCAGCCCTCCCTCCCTCTACCCTTCTCCATCCCTCCCCAAGCTCTGCGGGGCTCCCATCTTCCCCAGCAGGGGGTGGGGGACCATCTCTGGAGCTGAAGAGAAGAAACCCATGGCTGGGAGAAACCTAGAGAAGTAACTAAGACCTCAGTTTCTGGAAATGGCCCCCTTGGCCACTGAAACTATCCCCAGAAAACAATTATTTAAAAACAAAACAAAAAGAGGCAGATATTATAAAAGGAAGACTCTTTTTAAAGGCATCAAAGAGATGACAAAATAGTGAAATGATTGAGCAGAGCCACAGAGAAGAGAACCCAGAACAGTAAACCCAGCTCTCGAAGCTGCTTTTGCCTTAAGGGTGATGCTTAGAAACTGAGCGGGGCTTCCAATAGGCTCAGGGACAAAAGTCACAGCCTGGCACCCACCACGCAGCCTGGGGCCCGGATGAGCCCCCCCACCCCCAACCACCACATCCTTTACACTCATCCCAAAGGGTTACACCTCCAGAGCAAAGGAAACCCAGAGCTGAGCCAGACCTCCGTGGCCTAGCAGCACGGCTCCCCGTCCTCTGGCTGACCGGGCGACCTCAGCCCGTGAGCTGGCATGACGGTGGGCCCCGCTCCATCCCACCAGCGGATATTAGGCAGCAGCAGAGGAAAGTCTTCTCTGGAAGAAAGTAACATCATCCTAGGCTTCAAATTGTTCCTATAAAAGAAAGAGCCATCCCGGAAGTCCCCTTCACCAGGCACTCCGGCAGGCCAGCTCCCTAAAAGGACATGGACGTCACCTCACCAAGGACCCTGGAGCGTCTGTCCCACGGGGCGGAAACAAACCTGACCCCTCCCCTCCCCCTACAATGAGCCCTCAGTGTGCCCTTTTCTGGGATGAAGCTGGACCCAGATGCGGGTTCTCTGTGAATCAGCTGTGTCCACACTAGAGGCCTCTTCTTGATGAGAGGAATTTAAAAACTTAAAAAATGAAAACCACGAAAACCCATGACTGTCTTCTCCGGTAGCTGTCTTTGCAAGGAGTCATAAGGATAGCTTAGGCATCGGGGGTCCCTGCCTGGGGAGGGTGTCTGACTCCCGGAAATGGGCTCCAGGCTCTTTGATAAGAAAGTTATCCCTCTGATGGGCTCAGGACACATGTCACCTCTGGGCCATTTCTCCTGAGCCTCACTCCTGGGTCTCCTCCCTGGTCCCGTCCCTACCAATCCCATTCAGGGAGGACCACCACCTGCATCCCTTAGAGCTCTCACCACCACGAGGGACTTTTATTCGCTTGATGCTTGTCTTTTGCTTAGTCCAAATCCCAAGGACACCCCAGCCAACTCTGTTTTCTCCCAGAGGGTGTTCCCAGTTCCTAGAACAGTGCCTGGCACAGAGTAGGGCTCAGCGGCTTTTTTTTTTTTCCGAGTGAATGAATGAAATCACAGCATTTCCTATGAAGCCCAGAGACCCCGGGCAGCGAGCTACCCTGCCTTTGCTCCAGTGATGGACTTCCTCCTCCTTCAGGAACCCTGGGGGTCCTTCTCCTTACCTCCCTTCATTTTCCTCTTCTTTTGTCTCCTCCTTTTGTACAAGACATCTCAGGTGCCTGGCTCACCAGGGGCTTTTAGAGAACTCTTAAAGTGCTGGTCGGCTCGTTTCCGTTTCAAAAACACTCCCAAATCCATTTACCAGCAGTGTTCTCATACTACCATCATTGTCACTATCAAAAACGGCCACGGCCTCGCTGTTCACGTGCCAGACCCTGGACTGCGCACAAAGAGAACAGACCGTCCAGGGTCGGAAGGGAAGCCGGGGAAGCCGGGGAAGACGGGGCCAGCCGCTGCTCTGATGATGTTGCAGGTGCCTCGACAAGGGCCCTTCCTGGAGAAGGCAGGCTATTTGCAGGGGGTGGCGATGGAAGAGGGCTTGATCAGTGCTGTGACCACAGGGGAGGTCCCCAGAGCCAGACAGCACAGGGAAGAGGGTGAGCCCACGGCTTCCCAGTGGCAGGGAGGCAGAAGGAATGCTTATGGGCAGGAATGTCCAAGGCACCCTTGTAAAAGTGTGTGCATGTGTTTGCGGTGCACAAATTCAGGCCCCTCAGGTACATCTGCAGGTCTTCCACAACATCGAAACAGTGTCCCCAAGTCTTTTATGTGATTGAGTTTTGACAGCCCCTGCCACCCAGGATGATCTGGTAAAGAGAGTGCAGATGTACAGAGGGCAGAAAGCAGGAGGCAAAGATGACCCCACGGTCACAAGCCCCCCGGGGCCACCAAAGCAAGCCCACAGCGGTAACGCTGTGTGTGAGCTCCCTAGATCTTAAATCTCACCGGGGCCAGGCCACCTCAGAGAACAAAGCTCTCAGGAGATAGGGCCACGCATCGGTGGGCCACGGCACCACATAAAAGTGGGGCTAGCACTGGACCTTGACCAGAAGGGGGCACGTGGGTGTCCAGGAACCGAGGACAAGGGCTGCGCGAAGACTTGGAGGCTTGGGGGGTGGACGGTAGAAGGCAGAGCAGGCCTCGGATCGCCTCCTAAGCTAAGTTAAAGAGTTTGGACTTTTAATCTGTTGGCAATGGGGAGCCAGTGAAGGTTTATTGACCACAGAAGCACCTGGGTCAGAGAGTGCTTGAGACCACCGCCAAGGGCGGTGTTGGAGAGACCCTGGAGGCAGAGCTAGGGGGTGCTGCAGCCCAGAGAGCAGTTAGGAGACTCTGCAGGAGCTCAGACTGGAGGAAGGAGGGTCTGGAGGGGAGGAGGTTGGGGAACAAGGCTGACAGGGGCAGGGGAGGCAAGGAAGTGACAAGAACCCACAGGGAGCAGCTGGTCCGAGGCAGGGAGGGAAGATGCGGGAGGAGGGCTGACATTGAATCAAAGATGGTGTGGACGACCTTGACCTTGATGCCTGGGAGAGGTCTGGAAGCCCAGGGAACCCTGGGGAGAGGCAAGTGGGGCTCGGGGAGCGCCAGGAGGGACATGCGCTGGGTGGGCACGCTGGGAGGGTGGGAGGTAGGGAGAGCTTCTTGACTCGCACTGCTTTTCTCAAATGCGAACCCCTCTCATTCTCATCCTCTGTCTTCTCAAGTGCACAGAGGCTTCGTGCCGTCCGGTCTTGCCCCAGGAAAGGCATCCACGTCTCACTGGATGGAGACGCGCGGCACCCCAAAATGCCCACTGGGCGCCACACACACACCCCAGCCTACAGCACTAACGGGTGAGCGAGGCAGCCTTCCCTGGTCCATCCAGTCGCTCCCTTCTGCTGGGGGTCAGGCCAGGGGCCCAGCACCCTGCTGTCCTCCCAACTCACTCCCCACTCACTCCCCAGCTGCCCATTTGCCTTTTCTCTTTTGCCCACAAGCAAGGGAAGCCCTGCATGTATCTGGGGCAGCCTGGCGGGGCGGGGCGGTGGAGGGGTGGTTGCAGATGTCGGAAATTCCCTGCCAAGCTGAAAATGTTGAAAATCTCCCCAACTACAAGGTTACCACCCTCTGGTGCCAGTTTCATCATCCTTGACCTCTACGTGCAAAGTTTGAGGTCGTAGCTTTTTATGGATCGCGGCTAAAGTTCCCGGGGCCCTTTCTCTTTCTTTCCTCTGCATCTATGTCCTCCTCGTGCCACTCTGTGCCGCTGCTCAGCCAGCGTCCACATACTTTGCTCTATTCCTCCTCTCCGTGCTCACCACTTCCCTGGACAGTGGGAAGGGACGCCACATCCCACTTCTCTCCCCACAAAGTGAACTCTCGCACCTTTTTTGAAGAGGTGATCTGTCCTTGCCAGGGCGACCACTGCAGGTCCCAGCCGTGACCGACTTTGCCTGAGACCCGCCCGTGTCACACTCTGAAGGCACGAGGCCCGTGCTGAGACGCCGAGGCGAGATCGCCTCTTTGACAATCCCGACTGCAGTGTCCGGTGGCCCCCAGGGGCTGCAGGCTCCTGAATGGGAGAGGGTTTTTTCACTCATGGGTTGCTGAGAAAAAAAGGAAACGAGTATTTTTTTTTTTAAGCCTTTTCTTTTCTTTTCACCGGCCATCCCGGAAAATCTGTTCCTCCAGATGAGGTGGCCCTCCTGGGCGTGGGAAGGAAACTGTCACCCTATCAGTCCCCGCCCACCATGCTCCTCCTGGGCACTGGGGACAGCCCACTCCTGGCCTTCTGGCCTGGGGTCTCGGGGATGGTCTGTGGGGTTGGCATGTGGGACCGTCTGGCCAGGACCTCGTGTGATTCTAATACAGCAGGCTTCATGGTATCTGGGGACTGTTGGGGGGGAGGGTCAGGGGTGACCTTGGTGACCTTGGAAAGGGGTGACCTTGGAGTGACCATGAGGTGGGGTACAGGAAGAAAGAAACTGAAACCGTGGCTCCTCAGGACCTGTCTCCCTGCGCCAGCATCACTGGCCTCTCAGGGGAGCTTGTTGGAAATGCAGAGTCTCTGGCCCCAGGCCTGCCGAGCCGACCTGGGCTCCTGCATCTTCAATGCCATGTGGCTGTGGCCTTGGCCTCAACAGACCCCACTGTGGTCCCCAAGTGGGCCTCCTGTGCAGCCTGCGAGGCTGGCTGTTGTCAGTCCAGGGCCCGGCTATCGCCTCCCGGCTCCAGGGGCTCCGGCACCCCCACACAGAACACCCCACCCCGGCACTGTCTCCTGTGGAAACGGGCCGCCGAGCCCCAGCAGCAGCCCCCGGGCAAATCCGCAGCCCGTGAGGCGGGGGCACTGCTCTCCACAGTGCTTCCTGGCCCCCCTCGGGGTGAGGTTCCAGGCTTTCAGACTCCTGGGTCCCTTGGTCGCTGAGCTGCTTTTAGGAAACACCTTCTGGTACTTTCCTTTGGGAGCTCCACGTTGTGAATCTGGGGTTTTTTATAGATGGGTCCAAATCCACTCTCTGCCCCGAGCACCGTCCCCCCACCCTTCCTGGTCTGGACTGTGCCCACCTGGCCGGCTCCCCTGCCAGCACCCTCCCCTGGACGGGGTGGGAAAGCCTCAAGGCACAGGTGTAGAAGGAAAACCTGGAGGAAGAGGAGGCCAGCGGCCACCTGCTGAGTCTTGCTTCCGGCTCTGTGCGCAGGTGGTCGGGGCCCATA
Source organism: Mellivora capensis (assembly GCA_004024625.1). Classification (NCBI taxonomy): domain Eukaryota; kingdom Metazoa; phylum Chordata; class Mammalia; order Carnivora; family Mustelidae; genus Mellivora; species Mellivora capensis. The sequence continues at coordinate 51,276 of PISX010005382.1, read as the reverse complement.
GGGAGCTTGCCCTCCTGTGGAGGAAACAGTTGGAATTCCCATAAATTCTGTGAGCCCCCATTTCCTGAAGTGTAGCACGAGGACACTGGACACTGTAACACCCACAGTGTCCCTCTGTCCTGAATACCCACGCGACCAATCCCCGTGTGGACCTGCGGGGCAGTGCTCAAGCCTCTGGTACAGACTCCGGGTTGGACCTCTCCAGGCCCTAGGAACCTAGTCCCACGGACACAGAGCCGAGATGCAAGAGCTTTAAACAGGAAACTTGGCTGCAGAGCTCAGCATATCACAGAGGGGGCGTCTCGAGTCCATGGCGTGGGGACAACAGGAGAAGCAGTAAGACTGGGTCCAAACCTCACACGACGGCTGTTTCCGGGCCAAGCAGAGGGCTCGGCCGTTCTGAACCCCGTCTGCCCATCAGAAGCACTGGGGGCTCTCAGCGGGGCCATCCCTCTGGAGATGGGACAGAGGGGTGTGGAGCTCCAGGAGCTCATTCTGCCCACTGAGCCCTCCCTGGGCAGCCGCGGCCCTTTACGGGCTCAGGTCCATGTTGCACAGGGGGTCACTATGCAGCTCTGTGGCAGGGGAAAGACAGCACACGGCCCAGCACTGGTCACGCGGAGGTAGTGATGGACCATGGTGGGCCCAGCTCTGCACTCACACAGGCTTCATCCTCCTCTAGGCGCCACACTGAAACAATGAAAGGGGCACAAAGGGGAAGGAAGAGGGGAGGAAAGGAAACTAACCATTATCTGAGCTCTCCTCGGGGGCCACATCAGACCCCGAGACCTCATTCCTTGCCCTTGGCCACGGCGCCCCTGGCCTCCGTAGCTTCTGCCAGTATAGGTTAGAGACCGGGTCACTCGGTGGCAATCCTACAAAATACAATTCTAAGCCCCTCATTCAAAGAATTGCTTTAAATATTTATGGATGTCAGAAATGCTCATAATAGTAACGCTGGAAATGCTCATAGTATTAAGTGAAAAAATCAGCACTGTGACCCAGTTTTGTAGAGAAGACTGTGAAAGTCACCCCCATAGAAAGCCAGAAATCACTCGTCATCCAAGCAAGGCTGGTCCCTCCCTGGTCAGGGCTTCTGAACCCCCACCCTAACCCACAGTGCCTGTCACGGCCCTTTCTCCTCTGTCCTCCCTGTCCAGTCTTTCTCGAACCTCTCAACTAACACAGGGCCTGGCCTAAGTGGGGATTCAGTAAATGTCTGCAAATAATGAGTGGATAAGTGATGGATGGAAGGAAGGAGGGAGGGAGGAAGGGAGGGAAGGGGGAAGGGGAGGGAGGGGTGAGTTCAGAAGGAAACACACCAAAATGTTGAGGGTTATTATTCTCTGGGTAACTTATTTTATCTTCTTTATAGTTATTGGTCTTCCAAAATGTCACCAATTAAAAAAAAATCCCTTTTATAATCTGCTTTTTATCCAAAATTCTATTTAGATCAGTCTGAAATGTTTTCTCGTAACTTCCAAGGCCTGTTTTAGGTGAGTCTAGAAGAGACTGAACTAGGTGATGTCTCAGTGGTGGTCATATCTTCCAGAGCCAGTACTGGGACACAGGATCCCACAAGTTCCCAAATGCTCATAAAAGACATGGAACTGAGGAGCTGCAATCAGGGTGCCCAGCCAATCTGGGCAGGACCCCCCCACCCCATCTAAGGAAGAGGCAGGAATGCTGAGGGTGTGGGATCCCTTGGGAGAGTGGGCCCGGTTCACCCTGAGGTTGGCCCCTCTGGAAGGCCCAAGCAAGGATGGGGAGAAGGAGAGACATAAAGGAGAAACCCACCCTACACAGGTCTGAGCTTCTTTCCAACCTGACTTGGCTTCCCCAACGCTAGACTCATCCTGTTTTTAGGATATAATCTTGTCATCCCAGAGGAGGAGCTGGATAAAGAAAGGTAAAGAAAGGCCCTTCTGCAGCCTCCTGTCCCCAACCCGCCCTCCCTCCTCCTCTCTGCCCAGGGGCTACATCTGTGGACCCCACTGTCCCAAGCACCAAGCACCCGTTGCCCAGACACCTTGCTCCGGGAAGGGAAGCAGCCTCCGGAGAGCACCCTCTCTGTGCCTCTGACACCACGTAGCTCCCAGCAGGGCCTCCAGGCTGGGGGGGGAGGATGAGGAGGGGTGGGGGTGACCCGGGCAGGACCCAGCTTCCTGAGCTCGGACTGAGACCCAGCACCGGGCAGCGATGCAGCCCTGGGGATAGCACCCAGGGCTTCGGACCTGGGCAAGTCCATTACCATAGCCTGTTTTCGTGGCTTATAGAGCAGAAATGGTAACAGAAGCTCCCTGGAGTGGTGCTGCGGAGATCAGACGGAGAATGGGAGCCAAACGCACTATTTTCCCCAACGCACAGCCAAGATTCTTCGACTGAGGCTTGAGCTGAGCCCAGGTCAGGATTCCAGCCAAGGCCCCTGCCCGCAGCCTGTCCCCCTGCTCCTGCCGCCCCCGCCTGGTCTGCACTGCAAGGGGCCTCACACCTGCTTGTAGACACCCCAGCCCGCACACCGCCATCCCAGGCACCCCTGGCCACTCTTTGGCCATCTTGTGGGCATGCAAGTGGCCCTTGGCAGGATGTCCCGGAAGCCAGGGACATTGAGGCAGAGAATTCTAGCGTGAGATCTGGAGAGGGAAGGGCACGGATCCCTTGAGGAGGTCACAGTCAGAATTGGGGCCCCCTAGCGGGTGGGGTGCCAGGCGGGACACATGACCTTCACTGTCCTTGACCTCGAGGCCCAAGACCTGCCCCTTTCAACCAGCTGACCCTGCACAGCGACAAAACCATCCCGGTCCCGTGCCTCCAAGGAGAGCAAAAGACCATCACCAGCCTCCCCATGTGGTTGGCAGGACTCGCAGCTATGAGAGGGCTGGGCCCACAGTCTTCCTACCGGGAGTCAGGGAGGAGGTACGGCTCCGTATAGGGACAGCCCAGGGCCCATGGAAATGACAGCAGAACCCTGAGGCGGCTCCAGGACAGCCGCCCACAGAAAGGGCTCTCCCAAGGAGCCAAACCAGAGCCTAGATGCAAACACTCTCGGCCCACAGGAGGGACTGAAGCCTCCCCAGTGATGGGGTGCAGCGGTGACAATTTCCCAAGTGCCTCTGTGTCAGGCCCATGCAGCGTGTGCTTTGCTGGATTATCCCTTTTAAAGATCACAATAATTGAAGATGTAGGCTTGCTCCCATCCGGCCGTGGGAGGGGTGGGGCCAGCCTCACACGGCTTGTCGGCAGCCAGGCCAGGAATCCCACGTGGGTCTGGCTACCCCCAGATTATTCTTCCCACCAGGCTTGGCACCCCGGCTGGTTTTCCCACAGACGCGGAGGCAAAGTCCCCACACTCCTACCTGCCTGCAGCTCCCGGGACAGCACAGGTTCACGGTCAGATGTTCCAGCCCAGGCTCCAGGCCCCCTGCTTTGCCAACACGCTAGAGCTCCCTGCGTCCCCATTATGCCAAGGTAGCTCCTGGAAAAACCATCCCTGGGAGAACTGAGCTCGCTGATAAGCCAACCAACCCCACACACAGTCTCTCTGGCCTCAGCACATTCTGAGTGCACTTTCCAAGCAGACGCACGCCCAGGTGCTTGATGGACCAAAGAGTCAAGCAGCGATCCAGGGTGTGGCTCACGACCACCTCAGGAACGTTGTCTGGTTCCCAAAAACAATGCAAACAGGGGTGCCTGTGCGGCTCAGTCGGTTAAACGTCTGACTCTTGATTTCAGCTCAGGTCATGATCTCAGGGTCGTGAGATCAGGACCTGCATCAGGCTCCACACTGGGCTTAAGATTCTCTCTCTCTCTCTCTTTGCCCCTCCACCCCCTCAAAAAAATAAATAAATAATGCAAAATAAACCGTTTTCACAAGCTGTGTGCTGTGTGCACTCGAGTCCACATGTTCTGGGTTCCACTCATAAATACAAACCACGAGAACGTTTCAAGACGCCAGCACTGCCAGGCCCAAGGCCAGCCCTGGCACCCACCTGTCTCCGCGGGGGCCATCCGGGAGACTTGCTGGGACAGACCCTTTCTCTACACTGGCAGGTTGCAGCAGACCCCTCCCCGACCCCGGAGCTCACTCGCCCCTTGCCCTCAAAGGATGAAACCACTTAACTGTCGAAGACAAGACCTAACCCCAATACCCTCAGAAGACCCAGACCACCATTAACGGTGAGAAACGCAAGCAACACCAGGTCCCGCAAACTCATGACTCTCCTCTGGGAGGAGGGGGGCAGGGGACCCTGTAGGGAGGCAGCACGTTGTCCTCACACCGCCCCATACTACCATCCTCCTGTGCTGAGTTCTCTTCCCTCCCTTCTCCCCTCTGAGCCCTCCCCTACCCCTCCCTTCCCCTCTTCTCTCCTTCCCTCCTATTCCCTCCCCTCCCTCACCCTCTCCTCCCCTCCCTTCTCTTCCCTCTCCAGGAAAGGGCACCTCTCTAATCAGCTGGAATGGTTGCCACCGTCTCTCTGGCAGGCCTGGGCCACTGCTATATCCCATCTCTGAGGACCTTGCTCCTCTGGGTCATCTCCCTCTGCTTCCACTTAAATGGTATCCAAACACAGGACTCCCGCTGAAGGGGGCACGGAGGGAAGACAGACAATACTTTCAGGGACAGTGGCCAATTCCTTATAAAAAGCCCTTTTGCATCAACACAAGAGCCTGTCCCCCACCCCGCGCTGTGTAGGCTGCACCTGCGGGAAGGGCTTTGATGCTATGAATCACCCTTCCCTTCAAGCTCTCCTAGGTCCTACCTGGTCCTACACCAGGAAAGACAGGTTTTCTCTGTGTTGCAGGGGGGTATGGTGGGGGTTGATCCCCAAAGGCATCCCCCCAAATAAAAGGCAAGGTGCAGTATGAGCCAACCTCTGCGGACCCCTGCTGACTCCGGAACATGCTTCCTCTCCCCCACCAGGCGGGCTCCTCCCTGGGTGTCCGAAGGACCCTGCCCCACAGGAGACCCTAGCTGATGGGACCTTCCCCTGGGGGCTGGCTTCCCCCCTCCACCACCCCAGTCCGGACGATCCCAGCTGCAAAAGAAGTGAGCCAGAGCTGCTGCTCTGGGAAGAGGAAGGCAGAGCATGCCTCCTCCATAACTTCCAAGGACAGCATGTAGGATGGAAGCAAACAAGCTTTCCTTTCTGGCATTCCCTCCCCAGCTGGAGAGCCAAGCCAGCTCCCTACTCCGCCCATTCCTGCTCCTCACAAGCTGAAGCCAACCCAGGGAGGTAGGAGGCAACAAGAAGGCAGCTTTAGGACAGCACTGGTTCTCTCTCCTCTGGAGACACCCCAAGATGCTCCAAGCACCCACCAGGTGGTTCAGTACTTCCTGGCCCAAGCGGCAGCCTCCAGGAAATGGCCAGGTGCACCCACACAAGCCTAGGGAAACGTCCATCCCCTTGCCCTCCTCTCTGCCAGCCCCACCGCATTCCTAAACTGTCCTCTGAACCACCAGGGCCAAGCCCCATCCCCAGGCCCCCACGCCGGCACTCCTCCCAGCCGTGCGCCCGCACCCCTGCCCACGGAATGGCGCCTTGCTGGTGCCTCCTCAGGACAACCCAACCCAGGCACACACGGGTCACACCCAAAGGGTTTGATTTAAGAGCCCGTGGGCTGAATCTGGGATTTGGAAGGTCACTCTTGGCGGCGGCCACGTCTGCCGGGCCCAGAGGAAAGCACACGGCAGGTGCGTCGGATGCTGCTGTGTAAGGAGGAAGCACCCGGCTTTTCCACACAGAATTCCTGTTCCAAGGTTCGGAGGGCGCCCAGCCCCTAGGCGGCCCGCTGAGTCACCCCTCTGGCCCATGAGCACCCGGTGGAGGGGAGAGGTAAAGCAGGCCCACCCCTCCTCCGGGCAAACAGGGCGGAGGAGGGCAAAAGGAAAAATGACCCAACCCGTGAGCCGGGAGGGAGCAGAGGGACAGGTGCCCATACAGGCCAGCTCGGCACTGCACCGCTCTCGGAGCCATCTCCCAGGGGAACACCCCGCTTTCCTGCAGAGGCCAGCGTGTCTTCCCAACAGGCAGGGCCTTGGGGACCCCGCGGACCCCGCACCACTGACTGCCCTTCTAGGAAGCTGACGAATCTGAGAACAGGTGAGTCAGAAAACGCTGTGGAGTTTTCATCCAAAGCCCACGGTGCAGGCATCTGCAGGCAAATGCAGAAACCTTGCAGAAAGTCAGCAAAGAGGGGATTTAAAAAGAAAGAAAGAAAAGAAAAGCAAAACCCGTCTCCAGAAAGAACAGAGCCCCAGGGTTTGAAGGTCACTGCCAACAGAGGTTTAGCAGAAGCTACCTGGTTGTAGCAGATCATCTCGACCCCCAGGAAAGAGCAAAAGGTGACGTCTCCCTCAGCCCGAGAAGTCAGCCCCGCTTCTGGAAGCCAGCAGACATCTGGGCACTCAAGCTCAGAAACAAGCCACCCCCCCACCCCCACCCCCACACAACCCCCAACCCACACCTTCGGGAGGGCCGCTGCTGAGGCAACCTGCTGGGTCCCGAGGGCTTCCCACTCCATCTGGTCGGGACCCCAAACCCATCCCAGACGCTGTGCCTTTTCGAGCCAACCCGATCCCCGTTCATCTGAATCACCAGAGTGATTTTTTAAAATTCCATTTCCAAGAGCAACAGTGTAGAACAGGGCAGAGAAACACACAGAGGATGTTCCTAACCAAAGGCTGCCTTGTACTGCATTTCCCCCCCCCCACTGCCAGAAAAGGAGAAATGATTCTCCATGCACACACACACACACGCACACACACACACACGCACACACACACACGCACACACACACACCTGTATACACACATATGTGCAGGTTTTTCCTGATACTCAAAATTCTTCACAAATTAGGTATGCCTGATTCTGCTGAACCCCTTTAAAAAAAAGGGGGAAGCAAAGGAGCCAGAAACACCAGTTGTACTTCTGCTAGGGCTGCCTAGCTCTCAACATTTCAACTCTGAATTTTCGCACAGCCATCACCAAAATAAGGCCAGAATCTGACCAAGCCCAAAAGACCACCAAAAGGGCAGACGTCTAGAATGTTGTAGATCCAGGAGAGCAGAATATCAGAGATTATAAGCTGAATATCCTTCAGGCTTTTGTGTTTTCGGGTTCCTGTTAACTTCTGATCTTTACTCTTTACTTTTGTCAACAGTTACCTTAAAATTATTTTTTTAAGTCAAAATGTTTCTACGCCTGCCCCTTAGCAAGGCAAAAGCCCTCTTGAGGAGGAAAGGGTGACATTTTAAAGGGGCGTCCAGAGGGTGGTAGAGGTGACTCTCCTGCGGTGACATTCTGAACTGACGCTGGACACACGCAGCAGTGCCAGAGTGTCATCAACAATGTCTGTTTTGGTCTCAACACCTCAGAAGAGATCGTTTCCGGATGCTTCACACCCCAGGCTGCAGCTGACTGTTCCACAGGACGCCAATGTGCTGCAAACAGATTTTACCTGAAAGAAAAGGGAGAACCAGTCAGTGACCTCGGCAGAACCCTGCATCGATTCTGATCCTAACAGCCTCCATCCTACGGGCCACATTCGCCAACCACAGGACCTTTGAACATACTGTCTGGAAAGTAACTCCTCCTTTCCTTTCAGGTCCCGGGATCTCAGGATCTCAGGATCCCAGGTCCCCATGCAGACTCCCTAGTACACAGCTTCTTTTGGCCTTGTATCCCTGCTTCCTAGCACTTCTCTCAGTGTTTACACCAGGGCAACCACTAAAAATGTGAAAATCATTCTTGGCCATACAAAAGCAGGCTGACAGCCAGATTTGACCCACGGACCAGAGTTTGCAGATCCCTGGTTTATGTCATTATCTGGTTCATGTCTGGCTCTTGCTTAGGCTGGGAGCTCCTTGAAGGCAAAACCCTTGTCTGAGCTCACTCATCTTTAAATCCCCAGCACCAAGCACATGGCACCAGGCAACATAGGGGGTACAAGGACCATTTGTGCAGTGAGTGCAAGAAAGCTTGAAAACTAAATCCATTCAAGATATCATCCAAAGAGAACTCAGGAAAGGAGAGAAAATCTGCAAGGTCAGAGCCATCACTGTTCTCTCTTCATCTTTGATCATGGGCATCACAAAATCACACATGTAAAAACAGTGGGGATTTAACAGAGTTATAAAATAATGAACTTGTTTTTCAAAATGTTACATGATCCCCAAATACAAATATTATCGGGTACCTACTTTCTAAAAGACATGAACATTCTGTTTTTAGGAAATATATACCAAAGTATTTGCTGGAAAGGGACATGATATATGTGGCTTACCCTTAAAGAATTCAGAAAACAAAAACAAAAAAAAAACAACCCGTAGGCACAAACACAGGGCCATCAGGCAAATGAGGCAAAATGTTAAACCAGGAAAATCTGGGTGAAGAGTATACTATTTTTGTTTTCGCAACTTTTTTTAAGTTTGAAATGACATCCAAATAAAAACTTCCAAGGAAAAAAACCCAAATACATAGGGGCATCCTCCTATTGGCCACTAGGGTGTCCTCCTCAAAAGACTAGAGGACGAGAAGGACAACCACCCCAGCCGTGTCCTGTGTGGGGTGGCTTTCCCATGTGCCCCTTCCCCCGGGCTGGGGAGTGGGGGGCTCACCCCTGCCGACTGACATCCATGAGCCCAGGCACTCCCCCCACTCTACAGATGCAGACTGCCAGACCTCGAGTGTTCAGACCTGGCCTGCCTCCCGCCCCCCACCAGTCAGGCTGCATCCACTGCAGGGTCCATGTTGAGGATGGCAGGCAGGGGGCTTGGGGACAGAGCTTTCAAAGCTCTCAAAGACCAAACCAAGAATGCGCAGGTTGACATTGCTGATCCAGTGGCAGCACCACTTGGCGATGCGACAGGAACATGTCCCAGGGTCCTCCGCCGGGACCCCTACGGCGCTCATCCCCCCTGGGCAGCTGTGCACACCCCTGTGCTGCTACAGAATAAACACACACGAAGGGTGGCGTGGAACAGGGCGAACATGGGGGACCCCCATGAATCACGATGCTCGAAACAATTCCTCAGTTCCTCCAGAGCAGAGCTAAACCTGCAGGGCAGCTGCCAGGACAGGGAAAAGAGAGCTTCCGCACTCCTCCACAGGGGAGCAGACGATCTGGGCTCCTGCCATCACCCCCGGGGGTCACCAGCTCCTTCCGCCTCTCTAGAGGAGGGGAGTCCCGTGGCAAGTCTGAGCAGTGGGGCTGGCTTCAGACCCTCCGGTGACACTATGACTCAGGAAGTTTCAGGGGACCATGGGCACGGACCCCAGGTCTCCTCATTTCCTCTTGCTGCCTCCCCAAGCTCATGCAGCTTCGGGGTTCTCCTCAGAAGGGCTCTGGAGGGTGGGCAGAGGCTCACAGCCATAGCCCACCAGGTTCTCCCTGTAATCACTCAAAGTCGCACAAGCCATCAACTCCCCCTACAATGCCCTCACTCCTCCCTGCCCTTCACCGGCTTTGGGGCACTTCCTTTCAAACCAGTCATGGGCTTCACCTCCTTTGGGAAGAGCTTCCTGCCCAGGAGAGGCACCCCTCCTGGCTGTCCACAGCACCCCACTTTCCTCCCCTGCGGTTCTCAGGCTGCCTGCTAAGTGTCCATGCTCCTGGCTTCTCCCGGTCTCCGCAGGAGCTCCAGGAGGCGGGTCAGGCTCAGCCTTCCACCCTGGGCGAGAGCTGGCCAGGGCAGAGATTTCTGAAAGGCCTCTCGAGCCCCGAGCCCCCGTTCTCAGTGCCCCCCCCCGCCAAAATGCTAATGACAGTCCTATTGTCATGAAGATAAACCTGAAATTGTGTCCCTGCTGAGCCTGAGCCTTCCCTGTCTCCCTCCTTGGAAGTTCCCTGAGAAGAGAAGACACATTTAGGTGCCACGCTCCATGCTTATTCCTTTCAAATTTCCAAGTGTCCTATCCAGCGACGCTGAGTCATAACCATCGCAGAGAAGGAGAGGGACGGGTCCCAACCTGCCGCTGCCCCATGCTCCGTCTGTCAGCACAAAGCCGCAGAAGCACCTGTCTCCGTACCTGTCCAGCACCCTGGCAGCTGACCTCTCCGTGCAGTGGTGAAGGACGCCTGGGGAAAAGGGCAGGCAGGCTCCAGGAATCAAGAACACAGAAGCCGAGGGAGGGAGGGTGGGAGGAATCGAGGCCCTGTCTGGGAGTGCGTGTGAGACAGACAGACGGACGTGAGGCTCGCCACCGCCTGTCAGCACTCCCCTGGCCTTCATCCCAGGACACCGAACACAAAGGAAGCACGGGATGACGTGGCTAGCTTTTACAACAGCATTGCTATGATTATTTGTGCTGGGTTTTGTTTTTTGGGTTTTCTTTCCTTTTTGCCTGATTCTTCTGTAGCTCTATAAACTGTCCGTGAGTGTGTGTGTGTGCGTGTGTGTGTGTGTGTGTGTGTGCGTGTGCGTGTGTGTGTGTGTGTAGGTGGGAAACTGAGTAAGTCACATTCACTCAGTGGTAAATTTTCATTCCCACGCAAATTCCCGTCTTGTGTAGGTTTTCCCCTCATGGACACGAAACTCAGAGAGTTTTAAGGTGCACAATACCTTACCAAGAACGGACCCCGCATGGCTGATACTTCTCAGGGAAATAAAAAGGTCTCACGACATGCCCATTTCACACACACAAGCTCGGCGCCCTGTAAGGAGGAGGGCGGGCAGAGCTTCATCTCCAGGGCTCCGGGAGAACCCTGCTGCTGTTTCAGGGGCACGGGGGCTACTCGGGCATCTCCGGGGAGGGGGGCCCTGCGGGTCAACGAGTCCTTCTGGGCCTCGGAAGCTCATAATACCCATCACCTCCACGGCTGTCCACAGGTTGTGCTCCTAACAGCTTCGTTCCTTATTCTAGAACCTTCGTTCCAGAAGACGAGGAAGCACGGGATAGGCAGAAGGGCCTTCTGAGCCCAGCCTTTCAGAAGTCGCTGTGCCCAGGGTACTCAGCAGCCGCCACAGGGTCTCCCTGGGGACTCTGAGCCCCGGGCCGCATCTAGGACAAGCGAGTCAATCTATTTTCTCACCTCCTGCTGCAAACAGCCACCCAACGCCCTTGTTCCAAAGACAAGAGGCCAGGCATCTCTCCTGAGAGACCCACCGGAAGCTCTACCCCGGAGAGGGTGGGAGGCAGGTATTTCTAGAAGGCGTGACTGTATATTCCCACAGGCCACACCCTGTCCGAACCTGAGAGGCAGAGGGACAGGGCCAGGACGCATGGTGGGAAGGAGCATTGTGGCTCCCGGGCTCCTGGCAGCCTACCTTCGGGCTGCAGGTGTGACAGCCCCCGGTACTGCCCACGGACGGACACGGGCCTCACATGGGGGGAAATGCCTAGAGGAGATCACGGAAGTCTCCCATAATAAAGTGGGTGCGCACAGAGACCCAAACACCAGCCACAGCCGCACGCTGGGCCAGCCGAGCTCAAAGAACAGCCGGGACTCAAAAGCCTTGTGAAATACGGAACCCTTCCAAAACCCCAGGGTTCCCTGTAATCTTTGAAGCCATCACTGCTTTCCTCTAATTAGCCTTTTTAAGGACAGAGCTAGAAATTCATTTCTATGGACTCTGTTGCCCTCCCCCTCCCCGTCAGCCCCCACCACATCAGGCCCTAAAGTGCGGAGGTCTTACCTCACGGATTAGAGCACCCCAGCTGCATCAGAGCCCTAAAAAGGGGACTCTGCACAGACACCTCGCCCTGCCCACCTTCCCCCCATCTCCCGCCTGGCTGATGCGCCCAGGCTCTAAGTCACAAAGTGTTATCAGAGGAATGCCCACGCGACAGTATGAACCGAGTTACCGCCTCGCTGTCCTGGCGCCCAGAACAGAGTTTTCCTCTCTGCATTCACTCATAACGCAACCCAAGGTCCCAACTCAGCCGCATCGTTCCCCAGAGGGAACCCCGATATTTAGCTGAGCGACGTCTAAAGAGGAAAGACAAGTGCCCGGGAGCGGATCATCAGGTGTGGACAAGGAAGTTCCCAAAAAACACTAAACCGAACATAAAACGGGTCTTAAAACTCTCGTTCTTTCAAACTTATTGACCTATAGAGTTGTTCGTAATGCGTCGTTCAGGTGGAAAACGATTCCAAAACAGCATGTGTTACACAGTCCTACTTCTATTGAAAAAAAAAAAAAAGGCAAGAAAGAAAAGAAAAGAATATTCACAGATATGTACTCATACACACTCTAGTGGTTACCGTTAAGCAGTGAGATTACAGGCAATTTTATTTTTCCTTTCTCTTATCTGTACTGTCTACAGCACACATTACACTTGTACTCAAGAGAACCGTTGTTCCGTCTTCCTAAATAGTCAGTCGCCTTTGGACCTGAGGACTGGAGCAGTCTTGTATCTCGTGACCCGACTCCAAGTTCACTCACATCTTGATAGCATCTCAACCCATAAATAACGGAAAAGTCTGCCAGGAGCTGAAGTTGAACAGACAGGGAGGCCGGGGGCGCCTGGCGGTAAGGAAAGCCTGCAGCGGGCAGCCGAAAGGCTGACGCCAGAAAAGTACGCTGAAAATAAGAGCTAAATACTCGATTTTCTAAAATACTCGATGGAAGACACTGAAAACACACCCAAAGGAAGCTTAAGGAAGGGAGGCAGAGCCCCCAGGCCCCTCTGCCTTCTCTGCACAGGGAGCAGATCTCCTGCCATCCCTCAGCCCTGGAAAGGGACATGTCGCCAAGTTCGTCTCCCGCCGCCCTTCCTGGTCTCGAACAGCTCTCCGCTGTTGAGCCCATCACAGTCTGCACTGCTGCTAAAACCTCTGGAGACCACAGCGTGCCTGGGGGGCTTAAGGTAATAATGCCTGTATGAAAAACTACCATGCGGGGCCCCCGGGAGGCTCAGTCGGTTAAGCATCTGTCTTCCTCTCGGGTCATGATCCCGGGGTCCTGGGATGGAGCCCCGCATGGGGCTCCCTGCTCGGCAGGGCATCTGCTTCTCCCTCTGCCTCTGCCTCTGCTCATGCTCCCTCTCTCAAATGGATAAATAAAATCTTTAAAATAAATAAATAAATAAAAATAAAAATAAAAATTACCATGTGTTGAGGGGCTCCATGCTACCACTGTGTGAGACGGAGGAGGACCGCCCATTCACCTGGGGAACACCGACAGGTGGCTCAACGTAATCATTTGCTTCTAGAAACAAAATCACTAGGTTGAAGAGATCACTGCCTCCCTGCCTTCACCGTGGCACTATGGCTCGACCATGACCAAGACATGGAAACCACCAAAGTATCCGTCGGCAAATGAACAGAGCAAGAAAATGTGGTATGCACACACAATGGAATATTACTGGGCATAAAACAGAAGGAAATCCTGCCATTTGCAATAATAGGGATGGACCTTGAGGCCATTACACTAAGTGAAATAAGCCAGACAGTGAAAGACTAGTACCACATGACCTTATTCATATGTGGAATCTCAAAAAAAACAAAAAACAAAAAACAAAAAACCAAACTCACAGAAAAAGGTCAGATTGGTAGTTACCCGAGGCAGAGAGCTGGGAGCGGGAGACTTGGGTGAAGACGGCCCAAAGGTACAAACTTCCAGTTAAGAAATGAGTACCGGAGACCGAATGATGGTGTGACGGCTTCCGCCACCTTACACAGCGTATCTGAAAATTTCTACCAAAGTACCAGCGTCCATACGGCACAAACTGGCAGCCCAAGGAGGGTGCCTGCTCCAGTGTCTGAAGAACTAAGAGGAGCTGTGGAATTTTCTGAATCTGACAGTGGTTTCAATATGGACCTTTTTTCCAACGACACCAGACACAATGTCAACCCAGCGGTCTTCGGACCACAATAACACGCGTATCCGCGTACCTCGAAAGGGCCCCCTTCTCCACCTCACGCCAAAGTACGAGTCTAAAGATAGGACATCTGGACAGGTTGACTGTTGTATTTCTCTTTTCCCGTCTCGTGAGGTCTGCGGCTTCCACCGTGGGTTCAGTCACTAAATACGGATGGTATTTTTATTTAGTGTCTCGGAATCAAAACAGTACATTGACCCACGTAACATTCTCAAGGGCTCCCCATGGTATATAACACTCCCCGGCCTGCAGGATGCAGCAGACACTTTTCATGGTGACTCATAATGAGGACACAGTTTTCTCCACGTTATGTTTTATTTCTGTGCATTCAATGTGAGACACGTAAAATGGCTAAGCAACAAAACCAGCACAGTCACTAACTTTCTCGTGGGTATGTTATGCTGTCGTACGGATGAATATCACTGATTGTTCTGATTCTACTCCAAGGGGGCTACTTACCTAACATGCGAATTATAGCCAATGGTTGGCTCAGCTATCTACAATAAGCGATCCATGTTTTAATGTTTACGTGTTCTTAAGACCGAGGTGTGATTCATTAACAAACTCTAATAGTAGTATGTATATAAACATGATCTTGCAGCCATTTTTTCAGACATGATGATAAAACAGTATTTTTAGGGGGCGCCTGGGTGGCTCAGTGGGTTAAAGCCTCTGCCTTTGGCTCAAGTCATGATCCCAGGGTCCTGGGATTGAGCCCCGCATCGGGCTCTCTGCTCGGCGGGGAGCCTGCTTCCTCCTCTCTCTCTGCCTGCTTCTCTGCCTGCTTGTGGTCTCTCTCTGTCAAACAAATAAATAAAATCTTTAAAATAAAAACAAAACAGTATTCTTAGGTTAAAAATATACACGTATATATTTACACTTGCAGATATATAATAAATATATATATTTGGGGACATATTTAATATATCTGGGAATATAACTAACAAAAACTTATAGAACATCTATGGAGAAATTTTTGAAAGTACTGAAGGACATTTTTTTTAAATGACTAGATTAATGGAAAATCAACCCACGTTCATAGCTTGGAAGGGTTCTCATCAAGGGGTTGATTCCCCTTAAGCTGATACATGGAGTCAAAATCCTAAACATCGTTTTGTTGATCCTGACAACTGATTTATACAGAAGGGCCGAGAAGGGCCAAGGCTGCGCTGATAAGGAACAAGTGAGGGGAGGTGGGGGAGACCTGCTTTCGCAAGGATGGAGAAGCTTCCGTGGCACCTTGACTGGGTCGCGGTGTGCTCAGATATTTAGTCAAACGCTGTTCTGAGTGTGTCTGTGAAGGTGTTTCGGGGGCAGAGTGACAATTTTAGCAGTAGGAGTGAAGCAGATTGCCCTCTCTGATGGGGGTGGGTAGGAGGGAATTCACTCTCCTCGCTGCTCTCAAGCTGGGACACTGGTCTTCTCCTCTACCTAGACTGGGACACACATCACTGACTCTCCTGGTTCTTAGACTGCCAGACTTAGACCTTTAAAATAAGTCTTTCTGTTGGTTCTGTTTCTCTGGAGAACTCCAGCAGGGAGGGCTCAGGGTGGGGTCCAGCCCAGACCTGTGGTTCCCTTTTGCCGGTAATAACTGGAACTTTGGGCAAACAGCTTCCTCTTCTCTGAGGCTTTGAGCCCTCATCTCTAAACTACGCTCCCCCCCCACCCCGCCCAGCCTTACAGTGATCCAAAAGACCCTCCAAAAGGATCCAAAAACCAAACTACAGCCCTGAAGTCACGAAGGCCTTGTGACTTTCCAACGGACCGCCTTCAGGTCACACCCCCGCCTCGGGAGCTCATCGGCAAATTCCACCCAAGGAGTAGCCCCCAGCCCACCCCATGCTCTCAGCCAGGAGTGCTAGTGAGGCTGAAAGAGAAGCGTCCTTTTGTGGGCACCCCGTGTGGCGTCTGCGGCTACTCGGGCCCGGGCCCCCCGCCCCGGCCGTGCGGGACAATCCCGCTGTCTGACATCCAGCCCTTGACGCGGACCGCACTTCTCCTGCGTTCACATCCGAGGAATGTGGGAGTAACCGCTGCTCTGTGGTCTCCTCTCTGCCGGCTTTCCAGGGGCCGTGCGTTCTTGGAAGGGATCCAAGCGGTTCCCTCCGAGAGCAGAACGTCCCAAAGTCAGACACGCCACCAAAGAGCAAGGACACGTGGACGCCACATCTGGCCTCGCGTGGATTTCCAAGGTGAACCACCCTGCCACCCCAACCCCCGAGAGCCCAGGAGGGAGCTGCTGTCCCCACCCCATACCTGTATTTGATGTCAAATACTGTGGAGTCCTCGTCCTCGTCGTCCTCCTCGTTCAGCGGGGCCATTTCCACGCGCTCGGCGGGAGTAGTGATGATGTCATACTTGCGGGTCTTCTTCAACCTCTTTCCCGACCTGGAAAGACAGGCACGTTCCTGAGAACACTAGGACCCGCACAGGTAAGTCACGCTGCCACCTCCAGCCTGGCTCCCAAAAGCCCCGGTGAACATCCCAGCCCCGTCCCTTTCGGCCATGGGACCTCTATGGGCTCCTGACAACGCTAGCCCTCCCGGTCCTCAGCCACAAACGGGAGAGGATCATGCCTGCCCTGAACACTGCAAAGCCCAGTCATCGAGATAAATAAGACCCCAATGCAGTATTTTTTTAAAGGGCAAAACTAATGGCAAAGAACATCTGCGATGAGCAGAAGATCGAAATGCTCACTGAAGACAGGATCCAGCGCAGCGTCTGTATGGGCGTGACACACCTGTCCCCTCGCCCTCTTGCTCCCTCACCCCCAACCTGGCCCCGCTGTATCCGTGCATCACTGCTCCCAGCACAGGTGGCATTGAGAGCAGCACCCATGAGCCGCCCAGGTGGGATCGGGGTGGGGCTCGGGCACCCTCTACCTGTGTGATCACGGGCCAGCCAGCAATCCCAAAGCCCCCATGTCCTCCTAAACACAACAGGATAAGGGCCGTATTTGTCCCTCCCAGGCAAGAGAGGACTAAATGAGACGGTGTGTGTAAGGAACCTACATACAGGAGGCTCTCAGCAGAAATTACTGTTAGTAATAATAATAAAGAGAAGTGCCACAGCCTCTTTCGGACGACAAGGACTTGTAAAAACAAGTCGATACTGTTTCCACCATGAAGATTTATGAGGATAGTGAGTTATAACACTAAGCGTTTACCTCCGGGATGGTGAAGGGTCACTGTGGGCCACAGGGAAAGTGCTAAGACAAGGCCTTCAGTCTCCAGCATTAGTCACACTGCACGAAGGATACAATATTCATCTGGGCCTGGCTGAAAGTTTATGACGCCGCTGGGAATAATACCATTATCATGACTACCAACGCTCTTTGCATTTATTTCTCCACGATCCTGAACATTTTCCCAAATGCCTCGTAGTCTATGCTGTCCCTCCTCCTTTTTGAGTATACTGATACTATGAGAAGCCAAGCCCCTCCTATCCCCCCTAAAAATCATCAATAGGGCCCTGAAGAATCCTATGATCTTGCAGACAGTAAGCTGTTCCCAGGGGGGGACCACGTCCAAGACACACACACGATCTCTCGGTCCCCACCGCACAGAAATTCTTCGGTCAGTTTGTACAATGATGAAATGAGAGGCTCACTTTCAGGTTTCTCGTAATTTCTCTGCTACAGCAAATTGTTGTTGTCTTACCCAGTATGCTCTACCAAAATCATGAAAAGTGTCATTTACGTGAGAAGATACATATATTTATTTATCTGCGTGTGTATCTGTATCTTTGGCACAAAGCACCTTCGGTAATCCATAATACCTGCTCCTTGGGGTTCTCTGGTAGAAAAGGAGGCATCCCATGAACCTGAGGGCTTGAGGAAGCCCCATGTGGATGCCCAAAGAGACACCCCGAGATGGTTTCAGGCTAAGGAGTCGCAGGGCTGTTGGTAACTGTTTCTCAGGTATCACGAAGCCTAGAAATGCAAAATCTGATTTGAAAACCTCATCGTGCCCTTGGAACTTAAAACCCAGTTTAGTCATTGGCCCTGGAGCAGAATCCTGGAAGAAGGTTCCAGAGGCTCTATTTTAGCTCTCAGACTTCACAGGAGTGGATCGTTATCACCCATAAAATCACCTCCCTTCTTCCTGATTGTTTATAGAGTCTTGTCATGAGAAAATTAACCTGTTTAATTTAAAATAGGTCCCTTAAACAGTTACCCAAGGGAGAAGCTGGGAGACACCGCCAGCCTCTAGAATGTCGTGTCTACTTGTTTTAATGCCAACCATTCCAACCACATGATCTCAGAAAAGAATTTTATACCCCAAGACTACATCAGAGGTCTGACGGTTAATTGTATGTATGTAATAATATGTCAACTTGACTAGGCCACGGGGTGTCTAGACATTTCATCAACATTATTTCTGGGTGTGTCTGGGAGGGTAATTCTGGATGAGACTAACATTCAAATTGGCAGACTAAGTAAAGCAGACTGCCCTCCTCAGTGTGGTGGGCCTCATCCAATCAGCTGAAGTCCTCCCCAGAAAATAAAGACTGATCCTCCCACGAGTAAGAGAATTCCTCCTGCCCAACTGCCTTTGAGCTGGGACATTGTTTTTTGTTTCTTCCCTACCTTCAGACTTAAACCAAAACATTAGCTGTTCTTGGGTCTCAGGCCCGCCAACATTGGGATGGCAACTTATGCCATCGTAAGCTCTTGGGCCTCTAGCTTGCACATTCACCTGGCGGATCCTGGAACCTGTCAGCCTCCATAATCTCGTGAGCCAATTACTCAAAAATATGTATTAATCTATTGATTGTATTAATGCAAATGATTAATTTAATTAATGTAGTAATAACATAATTCATGGGTTATAAAGCGACATATACTCCGTGTGTGTGTGTGTGTGTGTGTGTGTGTGTGTGTCTCCATCTATCTTTCTATCTTCTTGGTCCTGTTTCACTAGAGAACCCAGACTAGTGTGAAAGGCCATTAGCAAGGCCTCATACATGCTTTAAATGCCAGTTTTGACCTAATGAGCTTGAAGAAATTACACTTCAAATGATTGACTCTCTGAGACACACTCTTCACAAACAGGAGCCATGTCACCGTCCACTGTCGGACGTGTTAACAGGGAAACAGGGACCTGAGAGAAGGTGAAGAGACTCAGACTCATCGGCAAAGGCCTCCCCGGACGAACGCCCTCACAGGCGGGCAGGTGGGTGGGCGGTCACTGCCTGACATGGGACAACGCGCTGCCCTCGGCAGAGAAGAAGGTGACCCCTCCTTCTGCAGCCGTGTGCGGCTCAGAGTGGGGAAACTTCTGAACAGCCCATGAGCCTTTCTCGCAGACTCGAACGTCCTGGAGCTGGGGAACAGGGCCTCCCTGCCCCAGAGAACAGAAAATGGACATCTCTCTAGTCTAAATCACCTCTCCTGGTCCTGCTCTGTACTCTCTGCGGGTGGACACTCTAACCCGTCTTTTTAAATTACTACTAGTTCGTAATAGTTGAGCTCTTGCTGGTGCCAACTAAGCTATTTACACAGAGGACATGCAGCTTCTCTGTAGTTGAGAAGGCAAATCTATGGTTCTAGAGCCCATGTATAGGGTTAGACCTGAGTTCATAACCCAGATATATGCAGGGCTGGAAGCGGGGGGTGGGGGAAGGGGACTGGGCAGGAGAGCAGCTCCCCAAAACTGTGGGGCACGGAGCTTCCATCTAAAGAAGGAGATTCAGGAATGAAAGAAGCCTGGCCCCCAGCCTGGCCCCTGACACGGTTTCTCCTTCCTGGAACAAGGTCCCTTTAAAGCAGGTGGCCTCAACGAAGGGACAGCAAATGGTGGTTTTAAGTAAAAGTTTGCATTGTGCTTCATGGGAACAGGCAAGACCAGAGAAGTTCTGAAAGACAAAGGATCCTTCCACGGGAGCCAAAACACACATTTCTAACAGGACAGAGGAGACGTTCAAGATTCTTGTACTCTGAAATGTAATCCTAAAGCCAGAGGATTTATTTACTCAAAGGCCCTTTCAGCAGCTGGTCAGAAGCGGGTTTCCCCGTGAGCTCCGCCTGTGCAAACACAAGGGACAGGAGCAGAGCTTTGGAGCTAAGCAGACCAGCTTTGCAGGGGGGTGGGGGGGATGGCCTTCCGCCCTAGCCCTCCCCCACCAAGAGGAACACAACCAAACAAACCCTTAAGGGTTGGGGGGTGCAGCGCTCAGATCCACAAACTGAGGTGGCATCCAGACATCCAGACATGGGGTTCAGACCTCAGCTCTGCAATTCCTTCATTATGTGCCTCTAGGCATATCCATTTCTACCACTTGCCTGGTTCAGTTGGGGTTCTAGTAACGGATCCCCAGGGTGCCTCCCTGCCCCAACCACCCCATGGGACCACAGCTTTCCCATTTCCCCAATGAGCCTTCCCAGGACACCCAAGTCAGGTGTCCCCCTTTCTTCTCCTGTGGTCTTCATTCATGGGCACCGCCCCCACCATGGGGCACCATCTACATGTGACTCTCAATCCCGTGTGGCCCTCTTGCATCATTGCTCCACTGGGGTGACAGTGATGGCAGCCACCATGATGGGCACGCTCAGTGCCAGGCATCACACCCATGGTCTTACTGGAGCCTCCAGCCAGCGAGGCACCATGGAGTCAAAGAAACATAAGCCAGAAGCACTGAGTGACCTGATCCGCAAATCTAGGTCCAGCACATTCCAGAACCTCCAACAAGAGAGCAGGAGACCAGCTGGGACACCCGGTGTCCCCACACCCCCAGAGCGGGCACTCTCAGGCAGCTAGAAGTCCAACTGCAAGGGCTCTTGGTGATCAGCTGTCTCCTGCCACCACCAAAAGCAACCAACAGAAGACTGTGTCAACGAAAAGAAGGCACGCCGTGCTTCTGACAAGAAAGCTTCAACCTCCATACTGATGTCAAGGCTCCCAAATGAATCTACCAGTTTCATTAAATCCAATAAAATACTGGCAGATTTTTTGTGGGGGAATCTAGACAAGTTGATCCCAAAGCTCAGAGAAGGAAAATTTTTTAAAAGGGTAACAAGAATAGCCAAGAAAATTCTGGAAAATAGGAGTATGAAGGGAAATGGATCCCAACTGAGTGTTTACCCAAGCCTGGGGGTTGGGAGGGAAATGGGGTTCTGCTGATGGGCTTAGAGTTTCTGAGGTGATGAAAACCCTTTAAAATTGACTGGGGAAGGGGCGTCTGGGTGGCTCAGTCAGTTAAGCAGCTGCCTTCAGTTCAGGTCATGATCCCGGGGTCCTGGGATCGAGTCCCAGGTTGGGTTCCTTGGTCAGTGAGGACCCAGCTTCTCCCTTTGCGTGCTGCTCCCCCTGCTTGTGTGCTCTCGCCCTCTGTCAAATAAGTAAAAATATTTTTTAAAAAAAATTTCTAAATAATAAAATAAAATAAAATAAAAGGGAATGAAGTGATTGTGCACAACTCCACAAACACTAAAAACCATGAATCAGACACTTTAAATGGGTGAATTGTATGACGTGGGAATTCTATCTTACAAAGTTGTTATTAAAAATAGGGAAAGCTGGGGCACCTGGGTGACTCAGTGGGTAAAGCCTCTGCCTTCGGCTGGTCATGATCCCAGGGTCCTGGGATCGAGCCCCGCATCGGGCTCTCTGCTCAGTGGGGACCTGCTTCCTCCTCTCTCCCTACCTGCCTCTCTGCCTACTTGTAATCTCTCTCTCTCTGTCCAATAAAGAAATAAAATCTTTTAAAAAAAATAGGGAAAGCTATGTATATATTTATATGTGTATGTGCATACGTTACATTCATTTCTACACTGTTAAAATCTCTGCACAGAGTCACAGGAAGCCGACAGCACCCAGAAAAGGAGGCACGGTGGCCAAGGGGACGAGAGGCAAGATTATTCTCAACATACCCTTTGGATCCTCAGGATTTCTGAACCATGTGAATATACAACCTATTTTTTTTATTATTATTATTTATATTATAAATTTACAGACAGATCACAAGTAGGCAGAGAGCAGAGAGAGAGGGAAGCAGGCTCCTGGCTGAGCAGAGAACCCGATGTGGGGCTCGATGCCAAGACCCTGAGATCATGACCTAAGCTGAAGGCAGAGGCTTTAATCCACTGAGCCACCCAGGCGCCCCTACAACCTATTTTTAAAACGAACAAACAAGGAAGTAAGATTCGAAGTCAGTAATTAAGATAACATTTTTAAATGCAGCAGGCACGTGTCAGGCCGGCTCTTTCCTGGAGCTGGCCCAGGGGCCCCTCTGCCCCACCCAGAGCCAGCACTGTCGCCCACGAAGGCATCCGGTGACTTTGGGAGCCAAATCCAGCAGCCGGATTTTCCCCACACCCTAGCTGATTTCATTTTTAATCCCTTTAAAGTAGTTCCTTAGGGGGCGCCTGGGTGGCTCAGTCGGTGAAGCGTCTGTATTCCGCTCAGGTCAAGATCCTGGGGTCCTGGGATTGAGCCCCGCATCCGGCTCCCTGATCTGCGGGGAGTCTGCTTCTCCCACTCCCTCTGCTTGTGTGCTCCCGCTCTCTGTCTCTGTCAAATAGTCTTAAAAAATAAATAAAAATGAAATATATATGTCTATTTGTAAAAAAGTAAAATAATAAAAAAATAAAGTGGTTTCATAGTTCAAGGACCAACATGCTACCGAAACCACACTACTTGGCTTTTGGGGGGGGGGTGTTTTGTTTTGTTTTAAGATTTTATTTATCTATTTATTTGTCAGAGAAACAGTGAGCAAGTGCACACAAGCAGGCAGAGTGCAGGCAGAGGCAGAGGGAGAAGCAGGCTCCCTGCCGAGCAAGGAGCCCGATGTGGGACTCGATCCCAGGACCCAGGGATCATGACCTGACCTGAGCCAAAGGCAGCAGCTCAACCGACTGAGCCACCCAGGCACCCAAAACCACACTACTTGTCACAAAGATGACATGTCACCTTTGACATTTAGAAAAATTCATAAAGCAAACAGCTGCCAGAGGGTGGCTGAGATGCCTCATGGCCTTAATGCCTGGTGGGGCTTCTGCTCTGGGGTCAGAGGCCTCTCCCACTCTGACCTTGAACCCGCACCTGCGTTCTCAGAGCATAAGACATAACTGAGCCTACCCTAGAAAACTAAGTAAACTTGGAGAAAGAAGGAACTCAATCCCAAAACCCACCTCCTGGTGTCCCTGCAGGGGAGCAGGAACGGGAGAGGCGGGGAAACAGGTGGTCCCTGGAGAATGGGCAACGACTTGGACTTAGCCCCCCGAGCTTGAGCAGCGAGGCCACCACTGCCTCCCGCGGAGGCAGGCAGCCAGGATACAATTCCCCAGGACAGCCTTCCTTCCTGCCCTGCCGTGGGCCCTGCTGCGGGCTCCACCCAACACCTTCCTTTTACAGCAGTTCAAACAAGCCCCCGAAAGAGGGAAATAACCATATGAACCTGACCTCGCGCTGCTCCCGACGGGCTCCTGGAGACACGGCTTTTCCTCCCGTGCAGCACGAGCTTCAAGGTCTCCAGGGGCCCAGCTCCAACACAGCTCCCGTCTAGCCCTCCTGAACACAGCGAGAGCCTTCCAGAAGCACCGGAAGCCCCTCCACACCTCACCCCTGTCCTCATGCCGCACCGTCCCCACCATGCGGGGCTCCTCTGTTGTCCCAGCACCCAGCTTCCGGTCAAGCACCGTGACTCAAGGCACCAGGTCATAAACTCCAATGCCCCTGAACCACCCCCCGCCCCGACCCAGGCAGAGGAAACTAGTGAAGCAGGTATGGGATGATAGAAACATAAGAACAAACAGGATGGCAGATGGTGACCAATGCTCTGTCTTTGAGCCAGAGACACAAGGACCGGTGCTCGCCGCCCCAGCCGAGGCGGATGCCTGCCTGTGCCTGTCACACGAACATGGGCCCTGGGTCTCCAGGAAGTCCCATCCATCCAGAAAAGCAGACCTACATTTTCAATGCGGAGACTTCCGATTTTTCAGTGTTCTCAACCCTCTCCATTGTTAAAAACACTGTGCACATCCGAGCAACAGAAAACGAAACACGTATCCAGGGACGACCAGTTTGCAAACCCCTAACCGTCTCCTGGCCATGGCCATGAATGTGATGCTTAGCCTGAGGGACAGCAAAGACCCAACCAAAACTCAGGAGCCCAGACGGATGGAGTGATGGGCATGTCCAACCGGTACACTTCCTCACACCCGCTCGCCAGCAGCTCATTTGATGGAGGGTACCAGTCACTACTTAGACAACCTGGCTGTGACCCCCGCTTCTTGGGCACTATCCCCGTGGGGCTAACAGAGTGCCATCATTTCTGACCCAGCCCAATGCCCGCATCCAGCCCACAATGCACACTGCATCCCGGGGGGGCTTACAGTTCATCTGAAGGCGCACAACCCCAGAGAGCTCAGTTACAAGCCTTAGGGCTCCTGTTCCTGCTGCAGCTGCTGGCTTGCCTCTGCTCCCCACACTTGTTTCTCTCCCCCTCTGTCAATCCCTGAGGGACAGACCTGACTTTCATTCTTCCAAGACAACATAAGCACACCCCGGCTTTAACCTGTCGGAGGAGTGGCGCGCAGTATGGCAACGGCAAATACACCAAGACCCGTCCCTCCAGCTCCCCAGCTGTGTTTGCCAAGGGCTGGGTCCTCCTCGTTTTCCCATGACGGGCCGGGTGAGGCAAGCGGGGCATAGGGCAAGGAAGGCAGCCTCCAAGGGCACCTCCCTTGGTTCAAGGGCAGTGGCAAGATGACCAAAGGGGACACTTCTGATGGACCCAGCGGACCCAACTACAGCTCGGAAACTCTGAGGTCACTGTGCCTTGGGACACATGTCATGAATAGCCTTTTCGGCATCCACCTGTCCCTGCCACATGGAAGAGACCTGGGAATGTCACTCCTCACTGCCAACATCCCCAATTCAGGGACAGTTACTTCCCACAGAGGCTCCCAACTTCTCCACCCCAAGCCCAGATGTCCAGATGTGTGGCTGGAATTTCCCTGGACACCACCTTCTTCCTCCCATTCTCCCCTGCCTGACCGTGCCCTTCCCCCTGCCGCCCTTCTCCAGGCCCTTCAGTGCCCCCCTGACACTCTGCTCTCCCTCCTCCTCTTTATCCACTCGGGCCTCCGGGCCTTCCTACCTGTCCTTCCAGCACCTTCCACAGGTCTCCACAGCCATCCTGAGTCCCCACGATAGCCACATCATGACTCACCCACTCACTCAGCAAATACGTATTAAGCCCCTAGCAGGGCCGGCAGTCCTAAGCAGCACTGATTCCCCCCTCCACCCCTCGGACCCACCACAATTCCCCATGTCCTCCAGCTAGAACCCCTGTCTTCCAAAATCCACCTGCGACAACGGAAGGGAGGGGAATGCTGGCTCCAAAGCCAGACTCTGGCCTTTCCCCAGCTGCACGTGCCTTGATTTACTCATCTGTAAAGTGGGGACTCCGGCAGCACACCGATCATAGGAATGAGGAAACACATATCCTAAACACATAGATTAGGACAGAGCATGGTGCACAGTAAGGGCTTAATTAATATCAGTGGCTGCTGTTATCATCATCACGATTTCCAAGTGATCCCTTGCTCCAACCCTCCCCACAGCAAACCCTGCTCAGCCATTTGGTCCTGGAAGGGCCTCTTCATCCCACCCCACACCAAGCCCTCATCTTCCTCCTCCACATTTTCCTTGCCAGTCTGTTCTGTCCCCCACCAAAGCCCCCGGGCCATCCTTTTGCAATTTATGCTTTTGTGTGCAAGTGTTACTTTTGATCCATCATTCCCCAGCTGAATTGGAGTCTTTCTTCTCTACCCAGTAGAGTCACCCAAGGGCACTATCCCGTCTCCCAGACTGAACAGGCTCTGGTGTGTTCCCACAGCACAGTTCCCCCCTATGCTCACAGTGGCTCTCAGGAATACACTGGGAGGAAAGCTCAATCCTGTCAACCATGTTTTCTCCTGGGTCCTTGACCGATTGCTGGGGAGACCCAGCTGGAACAGACCAAAACCCAGCCCACCACCGCTTGGAGGCCCAGAAAGGACCGAGCTGAGCATCAGAACACCTGTGCTTGGGGCGCCTGGGTGGCTCAATGTCTGCCTTTGGCTCAGGTCATGATTCCAGGGTCCTGGGATCGAGCCCCACATCGGTCTCCCTGATGGCAGGGCGCCTGCTTCTCCCTCTCCCACTCTCCCTGCTTATGTTCCCTCTCTTGCTGTCACTCTGTCAAATAATAAATAAATAAAAATCTTTTTTAAAAAAAAGGGGGGGACAACTGTGCTTAAGTTCTGCTTTTCCTACAAACTCACTGGATGACCTCAATAAACCTTCCCCCCTCCTGGGCCTCAGTTTCTTTATCTGTACAATGGGGTAGAGGGAGGGAGGTCAGGGGAGCTCTCTGTGCCACGGCCTCTCCTCTGCTCCAAACTTGCCAGTGAGCATGGATTTCCTCCCCCCTGGGAAAATAAATACCCAGTCCGGGTTCCTGGCAGATCACCCTTAGATTAAGCACACATTTTTTTAAGTGAAACCATGACAACATGCTTCTAAATTCACAGTCCCAGAAATTCCCTCTGCAAAGAGTTAGAACCAAAGCATCAGCCATAAGACTAAAATACCAGCACAACCCCTGAAGCCCGCTCTGCTTACATCTGGGAGCATGCTGTGTAGACACTAACACTGGGGACTCCCACCCCTTATGTGCCAAGAAGGATCTGCGTTTGTAAAGCCCCCGAAACCGAGGCACTCGCAGGCATGCGAGTTTACAGGTAAAGCCATCTAAAGCAGAGGGCTCAGGGTTAAATTAAAGACGGATTTTTCTCCCTTCCCAATCTGATAGAAGAAATCAGTGGCAGGTGCTGGGTCCTCCCAGGCATGTTAGTAAGTGCAGCCATGAGGCACCTCCTCCACTCGGCGTCCTACATGTCCAGGGAGGCTCACATAGGTTAAAAAGTCACCAATTACCTTTGAAAGCGGCCCAGAGGCAGATGCACCTGCCTGATTATTTTGGCCATGTGGCTATATGCTCATTTACAGGCAGAAGCAAGGCCAAAATGTTGGGTATAAATTACATCTGTTTTCAGAACCCTATTTTGAAATACAGTAAGACACGAGCTGTTTAAAGGGGACCCAGGGGCTCAGTTATCCCCATGTCATCCTAAACATCCCCACAGGTGGCGTATACGGCAATTAGTGCTGGGCACTGAAGGCCCAGAAAGGCTCAGTAAGCTGCTCCCTTCGGACGGCCAACAGCCTTGCAGCCCAGACTCCCAGGAGGCACTGGCACTACTGCCATCTCGGGCTCACTGTTCTTTGTTAAGGGGCTGTCCCGTGTACTGTAGGGCGGGCCGCAGCATCCTTGGGCTCTAAATTCTGGATGCCAACAGCATCCCTCTCCGCAAGTCATGACAATCAAAAATATCTCCGGGGGTGCCTGGTTGGCATCTGCCTGCGGCTCAGGTCATGATCCCAGGGTCCTGGGATTGAGCCCCACATGGGGCTCCCTGCTCGGAGGGAGCCTGCTTCTCCCTCTCCCTCTGCCCCTCCCCACTCCTACTTGTTCTCGCTCTCCCTCTCTCTCTAATAAGAATAAAACCTTTTTTTTTTAAGATTTATTTTTAATTTATTTATTTGACAGACGGAGATCACAGAGAAGTAGGCAGAGAGAGAGGAGGAAGCAGGCTCCGTGCTGAGCAGAGAGCCTGATGCGGGGCTCGATCCCAGGACCCTGGGATCATGACCTGAGCCGAAGGCAGAGGCTTTAACTCACTGAGTCACGCAGGCGCCCCAAGAATAAAACCTTTTTTTTAAAAAATTACATATCCAGATACTTGCCAAATGACCCCAAGGGAGCAAAAATCCTCCCTGGAGGAGAACAACTTGAGGGAACTTACGTTTCCCATGTGCTATGACTATTTTTTTAACTTCATGGAAAACGGAATCAAACATAAACTCTACCCTCGTTAAAAAAAAAAAAAAAATCTGCATTTTTACTGTCTTAGATTTATTTAACACTCTTTCTTCAATGTCCTATATAAAATTAAAGGTTGGCGGGGGGCTGACCGGATGAAAGTGACCAACAGGTACAAACCTGCCATTGTAAGACAAATACATATGGGGAGTGCGTCATAAACATGACGACCGCAGTGAACACTGCTGGACGGTGTACCCAGGAGCTGCTTAAACCAGTAGGTCCCAAAAGTTCTCATCATAAAGAAAAAAAATCTTTTTCCCTTTTTCTGTTGGGTATGTCTGTGAGGTGACAAGTTCGCTAAACTTATCGTGCTCATCATTTCACAATAAATGTAAGTCGAACCATGAAGCTGTCCGCCCTCCACATACATGCACAGTGCTGTGTGCTTGCTTTATCTCAGTGACACCGAAAAAGAAAGAAAACAGAAAATCCACTAAAAAATTAAAAATTAGGATAAATATGTTTCACTTCTATACCTTTTCCCCCAATTCAAAACTTTGGTCAAACCATGAAAAAATGACCTGACACTAACAAGCTCCCCAGTCTCTCTCGAACCCGTAAAAAGGGACTTCCCGGGACACCTGGGTGGCTCAGTTGGTTAAGCGGCTGCCTTCGGCTCAGGTCATGATCCCAGCGTCCTGGGATCGAGTCCCACATCGGGCTCCTTGCTCGGCGGGGAGCCTGCTTCTCCCTCTGCCTGCCTGTGCTCTCTCTCTCTCTGACAAATAAAAAAATATATATATTTTTAAAAAAAAGGGGGGGGGACTTCCCTTGCTAACCTTGCCCTGCCTAAGGCTCTGGTTTATTACAAAAATATTCTCCTACTAACGAGCAATAACTAAAACCATGTCAGAATGGTAAGTCTCCCCAAATCCCGAAAGTACCAATGTTTTCTCTTAAATAACATTTGTTCTTACTATAAATCTAAACACACAGACGATGGGAAATTTGGGGAATCCAGGAGAAGCAGGAAGGTCTTCGTTCCTCTGCAAAGAGCTGGCTTAGGAAGGTGACTGAGCTGCTGGGGTCCCGACGTCCTCAGGTCGCAGGGGTGTGGGCCTCTGCCATGGATGCAAGTGTGACCGCTGGGCAGTGTCCGACCACCTAGAACTCATTTTTCTCCCCGTGCCCCAGGAAGCACGACAACCCTCCTTCCACATAAGAGGACTGTACAAAGCTTTTGAAACAAGAAGTGGCTGGGAAAGCAGTCAGCAGAGACCGGGGAGAAATGTGGCCTGGGCAGTGGAGACTCCACGGGGGAAGGAGTGTCATGGTGGAGGTGGTGGGTTCCCTGCCTGGTCTCCACCCTGTTCAGAGGACCCCAGAGAGTGAGGTCAGACTCCTCCCAGATCTCGAAGAGCAAGGTGAGACCTCAGAGTCTCTGATGCCATGCAACCCACCAGATAGTTCTAAACATCAAAAAATTGGAGGAATCGCAGTTTTCTGCTTCCTAGACACAGTGTCGTTGTCGATTCCCTTCCAGCTTTCAGAAACATACCAGGTCACAGACCGTGGGGAACAACCCCACTGTTAGCTGTGCAGAAATGCGCCCAGGATCGCGTGTGCGCCCGCGCACGTGCACATGCATGAACACGTGCACACATGCACACGCACAAATGCGCATGCACACACAGAGCGTGCCTGGCGCGCAAACCGCCTTTCCCTCCTTCCAAATTTGTCTCTGATCCCAAAACAGTGTTCCGTAATGATTCAGATTCATGAAAAAGGTATCAATGATTCTGCTGACGGAGGGATCTACTTGACTGATAAATACGGGACGGGGGGATACTCCATCTCAGCAGAAACTGGGAAAATGCCAAACAAACCAATGAGTGACCAAATTACTCCCATCTGCCCGGAACAGTGAGAAAGTCAGGTGGTACCAAGGATCCCCCATCTCTGAGGGGAGACCCTCAGGCACTATAGGCGGGAGGGCAAACTGGTACAGACTCAAGAAAATCAAGAATGAGTTGCTCTGGGATCCAAAATTCCCACTTGCAGATGTATACCCCAGACACTCACACAGGTCCTCAGGAAGACAGAGCCAAAGACACAGCCAGGGGCTGACTGTACAGACAGGGAGAGCAGCAGTGTCCACCGTCAAGAAATTCAGGTCATGTAAAAACATCATCTGAAAAATAATAATCACCCTCACCCACAAACGTGCACACAGGCATGGACTTCTTTGCTTATTCGTTATATGTGTAATTTGTTATTTAAATGAAATCACACCATGCATGCTGCTGTGTAACCCGTTCCACTCAATAATATACAGTATTAGATCAATGTCGTCATTTTTTTTTTTTTAAGCAGACTCCATGCCCAGCATGGAGCCCAGTGCAGGGCTTGAATTCCCAACCCTGAGATCGAGACCTGAGCTGAGATCAAGAGTCAGACACCCAACAGACTGAGCCACCCGGGCGCCCCCAGCGTCATCATTTTAATAGTTAAACAGTATTCCATACTTCCCATAAATTATTAACCAAGACGCAATTGTTAGATGCTTAGGTTATTTAAATATTTTCACTACCAAACAGAACTGCTCTGAACTTTGCTGCCCACGTACCTTTGCTTCCTCTTCTAATTAATAAAATTGGAAGAAGGAAGATGTATCACAGTGAAAAATGTGTGTACCTTGGGGATGGAATTGCTTCGTTAAAGGTATACATATTTTTCACGACTGTATATATTCTGTATTTTTAGTTTTCAATTAGCAATAATCGCCCCTCGGATAATCCTCATTGGCTACGATGCTGCCACTGAGCAAAATTTCCGTGGTTTTAGTTTTAACAGTTTCTGCTGTCTAGCGAGGTGGCTCTAGGGAAAATAAACAAATGGGCTAGGGTTGCTGCTTTATAAGCAGTAACCTGACTAAGCTCTTTCTCCCTGGTCTGTGTTGCTAAGGGCACAGAAGGTCACCATCCAAATGAATTCCTACTTCGCAGACTTCCGGCAACAGCCGTGTACCAAGTCACAGAGGGCTTTTTGAGGAGTATCAGTAGCATAAAATACTTAGGCATTCCATACTCCTTTGCTGAAAAATATCTTCATTAGATGCCAGCATGGGCTTGGAGGCTACCTGGTGTTAGAGAGACACAAATGACCAAGATCCAGCTCTGCTCTTGGGAGCCCCCCCAGGCTCAGAAGCAGAGGGACACGTTCAGTGACTGTCTCGAGCCCATGCAGGAACTTGAAAACCCCAGCGTGCTCTGGGAGCCCT
This sequence comes from Mellivora capensis, assembly GCA_004024625.1. Classification (NCBI taxonomy): domain Eukaryota; kingdom Metazoa; phylum Chordata; class Mammalia; order Carnivora; family Mustelidae; genus Mellivora; species Mellivora capensis. Next base: position 20,298 of record PISX010005382.1, on the reverse strand, counting down.
GTAGGGACCCGGCTGGGGAGGCTTCTCAGAGGGAGCAGACGAGGGCAAAGAGCAAGGAGGCAGCCGTGGAGTCATGATGGCAGAGGGGATTCCAGGCAGAGGGTCAGAGTGGGGCAGAGCATGCAGGTCCCAGGCCCCAGGACCCCTCTGGAGAACCTCTGGAAGCCCAGCAAGGAGGGAGCACTAGGCAGAGCTGACACAGGGGCCCAAGAGGGAGGTGGGGCCCCTGTACGAAGAGCCAGCATCATCTGCCACTGAGGAGCTTGTGCGTGGGGACACAGGTGGGCAGAGGAAGGACAAGACCAGAGAGGGAGGATGGACAGGGGCAGGGACAAGACGGGCAGCAGGAACAGCAGCGGACATGAAGGACACTGCTAAGACTTAGTAGTAGGGAGTCAGCCGAGCAGAAGGTCCGGCAGGTGAGGGGGGCTCCCATGGGGGAGGGATGTGGGCACAGGTGGGACAGCCTCAGCGTCACTCATGAGGTGGAAAGGCCAGGACTCAGCGACTACACGGAAGCCGGACATCCAGCCAGAGCAGCAGGTGGTTGGGAGGCCTGATGGGCTGAGCCTGCTGAGGACTGTGGACGGGGAAAGGCCACGGTACTGACCACCAGCAAGATGGGCCGCCCGCCCTGCCTCAGCCACGGATTTACAGCATGTTCAAGAATCTGGTGGGTAACTCACTCTGCTCCCTGGAATGTAACTTTCTCCTCTGCAAAGGAGCCCACGGGGACTGCGCGTACCATCAAGGCCCTTCCCAGCTGTCAAAGGCCGTAAGTTCCCGTCTGCCTCAGAGACCAGGGTGGCCACGGCCCACCTGCAAACTCACCCCAGCGAGAACACCGGCCCTGGAAGAAGCAGCAGATCACACACGTGACCAGCTTCTATGAAACCAGAACCTTCTTCCGACACTGCGCAAACCCTCCAACGAGGCCTGCGTATCCACTCTCCTCCCGCCCCAACACGCAGCTCACATCTGGCCCCATGCTGCTTGCTTTTCTTCCCCACCCCTGGGTAATAAGGAGCAGACCAGCAAAATAGTTTAAATGCCTTCTTAAAATGTACACTGCTTTGTAGGCTTGGAGGCCTATTTTTGAGCAAAATGTTTCAAACCTCCATGCTCAGAGCGGCCCTAGGCATCAAGGCTCACTCCAGCTGAACAATCGGTAAGTCAGTAAAGGACTAAGGTGCCTCCACTGAATGCCAGGCCGGCGCGGGACACTGAGACCCCAGGAGGGACTGAACATCCCTGCTGCCAGGCCTGTGCACTGAGTATAGGAGCTTGGCACTAAACCCAGCCACCCAGCATGGCGTGGGAAGGGTTGTACAGAAGATGCGCAAGGCTAAGGCTGCGGTGGGCCAGAGAAGGAAGTGAGGGCCTCACTCGGATGTCCAGAAAACCACACGGAGGAGGGAGCCTGGGAGCTGGGCCTTGGGGACGTCATGGCAGGTGTGCAGCAGAAACTGGCCCAGTGCTGAGAAAACACAGACCAACACCATGGAGCATGAGGAAACAAGCAAGTGACAGACAGGAGGTTCAGAAGGGCTGGCTGATGGCCACCAAATGGGCTGGGGCCAGTTTGTAAGAGCCTTGAATGCCACGCCCAGGCAACAGCTACACAGGGAAATCTGAAAGCAGAGGAGTGAGGGCAGTGGAAAGATTTGGGGGTGGGGGGGCAGGAATTCAATGCCCAAATACATCAAGGACGTCAGCATGGTGAAGAACAACGTGGGCTGTGCCAGGGCAGAGGATGGGGAGGTGGATGTGAAAACATGCCCCCCACTTCTCCATTTTCTCAGGATCTCTGGCATTTAATCCTACAGACCCACAAAGAAAACACCTTGACTCAGAGTCACACGGCAACAGCAAACCTCAACAGATAACTCCCGACCCTGCCTTTCCAGGTCCGGTTTCCACTCCTGTGCTGAAAATGCTCCCCCGGGAGAGCCAGACCCTGGCCCCAAACCTCCAACAGCTGATCAAACAGTAAAGCACACTGTGTACACTTGGAACGGGGGCCGGTGGGCAGTGAATAACGGACACACACACCCAGATTTCCCAGCAGCCCACCAGAGCAACAGGACACATTTATTTGGTTCATTTCCTGCAAAAACAGGATTTTCCAGGCATTTGGGGGAAATGACCTCCTTGCATTCCAGCTGCTTTTTCCATCTCTACTCCAAGGACCCACGTCCCCCTTCCTCATTTCCCAGACACTTTCTCCCTGAACTTGAGTAGCTGACAAAAGCCTCTTCAGGACCCCTCACGGCCCTGTGAGTCTTCACTGGGGCAAGCTCTGTCAGCAGGAGCATAGGAGAGACATTTACATGCTCCAAAAGAAAGTTCCTGAACCACCAAGGTCGCCATGCACCCTAGAGTCCAGCTCCAATCCCCGGTGCAAAGCACACCTCCAGCACATGTCCTGAGCACATCCCTGAGCCCTAGACACTGCTTTTTTGGGTAGCACAATGAAGGAAAAGGGAAAAAGCAGGTGGGGCATTCAGGAGCCCGGGAAGCAAAGGAGGGAAGGATAAAGGTGGGTAAGATTAAAGGCAGACGGGACCTGGGTTCAAATTCTACCGCCACCACTGAGTCTACTCGGATAAACCACCCTGCCTCTCTGGAGACTTTTCCCCCATCTGTGAAATGGGTATACACATAAATTCCGTGTAAAAAACAAATGCGAAATTATCAGAATCCTCAGCGCTCCTGCTAGCGTTAAACATTCGCAGAGGGTTCAAAGGCAGCCAGTATCCGTGACAGCTGCCGTTGAAGGAGGCGAACATTTCTGAAACGCGTCCGGGGAGAAAGCGGCCAGAGCGCGCTCCTGCACGACAGGGCCCGGAGCGTCTGTGCGCGCAGGTGTGGCGGGCGCGCGGCGACAGCAGGCCGGCGGGGCAGGGCGGCCCGCGGGGGAAGGACGGGGGCGGCCGGACCCACCTGAAGACGCGCAGCAGCAGGCAGGCGATGAGCAGCGCGGTGAAGGCGCACGCCACTATCACGGCCGCCTTCAGGGTGGGCAGGTCGCGGAGCAGGCTGGAGATGCGGGTCACCAGGGCGTCGCCGCTGCTGTTGGAGCCGCCGCCGCCGCCCGCCGGCGCCCCGGACCCCGTCCGGGTGGCGTTCCCGGGCCCCGGGCCGGGCGATGGCCGCGGTCGGCGCTCGGGCTCGGGCGGCGGCGCCGGGGCGGACTCGGCTCTGCGGGCGCGGGCGGCGGGCGCGGCCAGGAGCGCGAGCAGCAGCAGCAGCGGCAGGAGCGGCGCGGGCGGCGGCGCGGCGCGCATCGTGCGGTCGGGGCGGCCGGGGCCCCGCGGGGCGCGCGCGCGGCTGAGCCCGGGTCCCGCACCGGCGCCGAGGCCTGCACCCGGGGCTTCCGCGGCGGAGGCGGCTGCGCGGTGCTCGGCAGGAAGCTGCGGCGCCCGGAAGAGCCGCAGCCGCCGCCGCTGCCACCAACACGTTGCACGGAGTCATTCAACGGGCCGCGGCCCCACGTGGGCGGGGCAGGCCACCGGGCCCGGTGCGGGCAGTGCCCCGCTCCCCGGCTGCCCCAGGCCCCCTCCCGGTACGGGGGCCTGGCACCCCTGCGTGGAAGCAGTCACGGTCAGGCTCACTATTGTGTAAGCTCTGTGCTTCGGGGTTGACGTTTTCTTTATTTCATTTAATCCTAAAACCCCTTTAGGTGACAGGTATGTCTTCATTCTCTCTGAATCATTTTTTTTTTTTTTTTAGGATCCAGAGAGCCAGCTCACAGCAACCCAGATTATGACAGACTAAGAACCAAAGTCTATTGGACCTGGAGGTCAACCCCCATTTTACAGATGAGGAAACAAGCCTCCAGAGTGAAGAGGCTGCCCCACGCCTATGCATTGCATTATATTTTAGCATCTCCCCAATTCCCCTCTTTCTCTCAAAGGAGTTCTTTATCTCATGAGGTCAATTTCCAGACATTTTGCTCCTCTGCTTATGAACTGGATTGGGAAGTGCATTTCTGCATTCATATCTTTACTGTAGAACGAGTCAGTGGAGGGATTAATAAACTCCCTCCCAGGCTGAACTTTCAGACTCCAGAAGTAATTGACTTGCTGCCTCTGGTTTGTAAGCTAAATGATGCTTAAGTGGAGAAACACAATTGTGGAGGGCTCCAGGGGGAGGCCCAAAGGTGGGAACTGATGGAGAGCACAGAGGGCTTTCCTGGAGCATTAGGAACTACACTGAGGACCCTCCTCCTTTCACTTGGAAGATTATCCTGGCAGGAAACTCTCCAGTGGTGGTTGAACAGGTTAAAACACATGACAAGAACTCACTGGCCTTAAACAGCTCTTTCTTGATCATGCTAGAGAAAGAGACAGATAAAGATACTACCATGTAACCATTAGCCGTTGCTGCCTAACAAATTACCTCAAAACCACACACATATATTACCTCACATAATAATTCCTGTGGGTCAGGAATCGGGCATAGCTTAGCTGAGTCTGCTGTTTTAGGATCTCTCACATGTGTATACTCAGGGGTTAGCAGGTGCTGGGGTCTTATCTGAAGGTTCAACCGGGGAAGGACCTGCTTCCAAGTTCAATCATGGTTGTTGGCCAGATTCAACTCTTCACAGGCCGTTGGACTGACAGCCTCGGTTCCACACTGACTGATGGCCAGAGGCTGCCCTCAGTTCCCTACCACAGAGACCCTTCCGATATGGCAGCTTACTTCATTAAAATGTACAAGCGTGGAAACTTACAGAGAGTCTGCTAGCGGGGCAGAAGTCACTATCTTATGAAACTTATCATAGAAGTGACATCCCAACACCTCTGCTATATTCTATTGGTTAGAGGCAAGTTACAGATCTTGTCCACACTCGGGGGGAGGGGGGGAATTACATACACAAGGGTATGAATATGAGGAAGCAGAGATTATTCAGGCCATCCAAGAAGATGCCTGCCACTGTATGTGATTCATTTTGATTCCATGGGATGAACAATAATCAGGTTATCACCCAGGGAATGCTATTTAGAAACATGTGTTGAGTATTCCAGCATGCCCCAGTGGTGATAAACTTGGACAGAGTCTCTTCCGACTCTAAAATGTCACTTTATGGTATGTCAGAAATGTTGCTTTGGTAGAAAGCCAGTGTTATCATATCACCATGATAGAACTTATAAAAGAAGTTCCCTAAAGAACTACCTCGGATGCCCATGACTGCAACACTGCCTTCAAAGGCATAAACCTCAGACGTCACAGGCTCGTATTTGCATCCTTATCGGAAATTCCTGTGTGGTAGAGCAAAGAGGTTCTGGGCTTTGGAGTCTCTCGGCCGGGACGAGAGGTTTGACCACCGAGTGGCCTTGGGCAAGGTCCTTAACCATTAAATCCCAGTTCTTTTTAATGTCTGAAATGAGAACAATAGGGGCGCCTGGGTGGCTCAGTGGGCCTCTACCTTCAGCTCAGGTCATGATCTCAGGTCCTGGGATGGAGCCCCGCATGGGGCTCTCTGCTCAGTGGGGAGCCTGCTTCCCCCTCTCTCTGCCTGCCTCTCTGCCTACTTGTGCTCTCTGTCAAATAAGTAAATAAAATCTTTTAAAAAAAATAAAATAAAATAAGAACAATAATACTTAGCTCAATAAGGTCATTTGAAGCACTCACATGAAAGGAGAGAGTATTAATACCCTTATCCTTCTTCTGCCACAATTCCTGGACCTACGTAGACTTGATTATTCAACCCTGACTCAACACCAAGAATGCAAAAAGCACAAATGTTAGAATTTTTTTAGTAAAGTGAAACTTTAGAATCTTTCATTCTTCCTGATTATTTGCTGTGCAAGTCATCCTAACGAGGGACTTATTTATAAGTTGCTCTAAATTAAGAGTTCCTTACACATTTAGATTCAACTATCCATAAACAGTGACATTTTTAACATGGAACACTTATGACACCAACAGAAACCAACTCTGGCTGATTTCAGAAAAAGGGAGTTTATTGGAAGCATGTTGGGTTGCTTCTCGAATCAACTGTAAGCTACAGAAGTTCTAGAAGTGTGGTCTATGGACTTCTGGCGTCTCTGAGACCCTTCCAAGGAACTTTTGAAATGAAAACTAATGCCATTATAATACTGAAATGTTATTCGACTTTTTCACTGAGTGAACATTTGCACTAATGGTGCAAAAGCAATGATGATGGAAACTGATGGTGTCTTATTTCTCCAAAGAGGACATTCAGATGGCCAACAGACACATGAAAAGATGCTCATCATCACTCACCAGGGAAATGCAGATCAAAACTACAAGATAGATCACCTCAGACCTGTCAGAATGGCTAAAATCAACAACACAAGAAATGACAGGTGTCGGTGAGGATGTGAAGAAAAAGGAACCCTCAGGCACTGCTGGTGGGAATGCAAACAGGTGCAGCCTGTGGAACACAATGTGGAAGTCCCTCAGAAAGTTAACAATAGAACCACCTCACAGGGGGCGCCTGGGTGGCTCAGTGTGTTAAGCCTCTGCCTTTGGCTCAGGTCATGATCTCAGGGTCCTGGGATCGAGCCCCATGTCGGACTCTCTGCTCAGCGGGGAGCCTGCTTCCCCCTCTCTCTGTGCCTGCCTCTCTGCCTACTTGTGATCTCTGTCTGCCAAATAAATAAATAAAATCTTTTAAAAAAAAGAACCACCTTACAGTCCAACAGTGACACTATTGGGTATTTACCCCAATGTTTAGAGCAGCACTATCTATAATAGCCAAGACACAGAAGCAATCCAAGTGTCCATCAACTGGTGAATGGATAAAGAAGATATGGTATATGTATATAGATATATAATGGAATATTATTTGGCCATAAAGAAGAATGAAATCTTGCCATTTCCAAGGACATGGATGGAGCCAGGGTGTATTGTACTAAGCAAAGTAAGTCAGGCAAGAAAAACAAATACTATGTGATTTCACTCAGGTGAAATTGAAGAAACAAAACAAAGGGAAGAGAAAGAGAGAGAAGCAAGTCAAGAAACAGACCCTTAACTATAGAGAACAAACTGATGGTGACCAGAGGGAAGAGGGGTGGGGGGAGGGGTAGAACAGAAGATGAGAATGAAGGAGGGCACTTGTGGTGATGAGCACGGGTGATGTAGGGAAGTGTTGAAACACTATATTGTACACCTGCAATTCCTATAACACTGTGTCATCTAACCAAAATCAAAATAAATGCTTAAAAGAAAACTGATGGTGTCTCATCACGTACCATGACAAACTGTACTCACGGTAATTGTATTCTTCACAACCTGCCCAAGCACTTAAAAAAAAAGAGAGAGAGTCAGTTTCACTTTAGAATATCTTTGATATAGCCGTGAAAGTATTAAATCTTGATCCTTGAGGACAGTGCATTTTAATATTCCATGTGGGGAAATGGGAAGTATGAATAAATCACTTCACACCGAATCATGATGATTGTCTTAAGAAAAAGTGCACGAAAAAAAAAAAAAGAAAAAGAAAAAGTGCACGTGCAGTTCTGAGAGTTGCAAACTGAAAAAGTCACTTTTTTGTTGTTGTTCACAGAATACCGTTTTCAATTGACAGAGGGCTTGACAAACTTCAGACCTGGTCTTGGGCAGGCTTTTTCTCAAAAAGGAACAAGATGAACCTGTCACTTCAAGGGTAACAACCGACAGTATTGTAGCCAACGATAAAATTCAAACCTTCCAGTGAGAATTTGAATTCCAAGAAAACTTGTCAATTAGGATGCCTTCTGCAGTGAGCTAGACGGCTTCCCAATCCTTCAAGACTTTTCCGATTAGCTTTCTGATTTAGGTATTATAATGAAATATGTCAGACTTTAGGAGATCTGCATAAATCAACACACCAGTTTTCCTAAATGGCCAATGTGTAAGGGGCACTTGGGTGGCTCAGTCCTGTTAAGTGTCTTCCTGCGGCTCAGGTCATGGTCCCAGGATCCCTGGGATCGAGCCCCACATCAGGCTCCCTGCTCAGCTCACTCTCCCTCTCCCACTGCTCATGTTCCCTCTCTCGTTATGTCTCTCTGTGTCAAATAAATTTTAAAATCTTTTTTAAAAAATTAAGTAAGTAAATAAACAAATGGCCAACGTGCAATGTTACAAAATCATGTTGGGGGTAACAAATCCATTCAAAGTGCAGAGTAAACAAATGAATTTGGATGAAACAAAGGGAAGTTCATTGTCATGGTTCTAGATTTCACAGTGGCAGCTGAGGAAGCGACCAGTTGCCAGGTGCCTGGGTGACTGGGTCAGTTAAGCATCTGACTCAGTTTGGGCTCAGGTCCTGATCTCAAGGTCATGAGATCAGCCCCATGTTGGGCTCCACACTCAGCATGGAGCCTGCTAAGGAGTCTCTCCCTCTCCCTCTGCCCCTTCCCCCTGCTCACTTGTTCTCTCTGTCTCTCAAAAAAAGAAATACTAGTTGCAAGTTTTGCTGTAGTTTCAAAGAAGAATGTCCCTACTCAATGAAAAGGCTGTTAAAATTCTCCACCCTTTTCTGTCCACATATCTGAGTGAGGCTGGATTTTCTTCAGATTCTTCAACCAAAACAACAAATGGCAACAGATTGAAAGCAAAAGCAAATATGAAAATCCAGCTATCTTCTATTAAGCCAGACATTAAAGAGATTTGCAAATAAAAAGTTAAACAATGCCATATGAAAAAAGTTATTTTTCATAACAATGTTCCTGACATTAACATATTAATGTATTTATGATTTTGTTTTTAAATGAATTAATAAGTATTCTTAAGTCTTCTTCATTTAATTTTTTTAAGATTCATTTATTTTAAGGGGGAGGGGCAGAGGGAGAGGGAGAAAATATCAAGCCGACTCCTGGACGAGCCCACAGCCCGGTGCAGGTCTCCATCTCATGACCCTGAGATCATGACCTGAGCCAAAGACAACAGTCAGATGTTTAACTGACAAAGCCACCCAGACACCCCAGTTTTCCTCATTTTAAAGTTCTAATGCAGCACCCGGCTGGCTCAGTCAGTAGAGCAGATGACTCTTGATCTCAGAGCCATGAGTTTGAGCCCCACCTTGGGGAGGTAGAGATTACTTAACATCAAGTAAATTTAAACAATTTTTTATTTCTAATGTAGTAAATATCAATAAGTATAACCTACATAACAAAAGCTCTTTGAGGTCCTTCAATTTTATTAAGACTGGAAATCAAGAAGAAACCAAAACATTCTGACACTAAGAAGTTGTTTGAGAAAGGCTGAGCTTAGAGAATCACATCTGGAAAAAAAAAGCAGCCGCACCAAACCGGTTAGGATACTTTCCGCTAGGCGAAACAGAAATCTCCGTTCGAACTGATTTAAATGAAAAGGAAGTCTCTTCTCTCACACAAAGGAAGTCCCAGGAGGGGATGCTCCAGGGTTCACGGATTCAGCAGCTACGTGTCCTCAAGGACCCTGGACCTTTCCATCCCACCTGCTCTGCTGCCCACAGCTTCAGCTTCAACCCCAGGAAGGGGGTCTTCTGGTCACAAGATCGCTCCAGTGGGGATCAAGGTGGCATGTTCACTTGTCCACATACAGCAGAGAAGAAAGAAGAATGAGAAAACCTCCTTCCATCCATGCCTTACAAACCGTCCTCTCGGTCTGACTGGTCCATCGTGACTTAGCACCCACCGGGGGAGTGCCGTGCACTGGCTGGACGAGAGCTCTCTTGGAGCTGAGGTTGGGGCAGCCCCCCAAGAAAAATTAAAGGAGAGGGAAGTTTCTTAAGAAAGGAGCAAGGGACAAAGTGGATGCGGCAGAGGCTGCAACTCGAATTCCAACCGGGCGGGAAAGAGAGACGTGAGTCTGGCGGGGCGGCTAATGCAGAAGTCAAAGTCAGGATGCAGGTAGTAAGCTATTCGGCACCATGCTCCGCCCGCCGCCGCAACTGCTGTCTCCTTTGTCCCTGGACCGGAAATGCCACTGCCATTACCACCGCTGCAAAAGTGACTTCGAAACTGCCCTCGAGTTGTATCACTTGCTTGGACGCTCCAAGCCGTGGGCTGGAGCATCTGACTGATTTACCTAAGACACACATCATTGTTCTAGCTGCGCCCGGAGCTGGAGAGGGCATGGCCCACTCCCTTCAGCTTCCACGGGGGAGGTGGGGTCCTCTCCCACCGTGACTCACAAATGCTGGGGGCGCCCTCCCTCCAAAATAAGGACATCTGGATGCAGGGCGGCCAACAATGACAAATGCTCCCTTAGGACTTGGAAATTCTTCAGAAACAACTCAGATCAGGGGTGCCTGGGTGGCTCAGTCGGTTAAGCATCTATCTTCGGCTCAGGTCATGACCCCAGGGTCCTGGGATCGAGTCCTGCATCGGGCTCCCTGCTCATGTGCACACATTCTCTCTCTCTCTCTCAAATAAATAAAATCTTTAAAAAAAAAAAAAAGAACTCAAATCAAAGATAGATAGATGATAGAGACTTTTATATACACATAATTTATATATACATGCATGCCTATACTTACTTATTTATTCATAGCAAACCCAAGAAAAGTCATTTAATTCCAGTATACCGTTTACTAGCTGTGTGACTTACTTAAAACTGCCAAGCTTCCGTTTGCTACCTGTACTACAGGGATAAAAAGAAAACCTACCTCATGAGCACATTGCAAGGACTAAAGTATTTGTGTTTAGCATAATATCTGAGAAATGTTAATTATTAATATTACAGCAATGAAGAAGGAATATCAATGTGGTAGAAAATATCTAACCGTGAATTGTTTTCCCAACCTTTAAGGCACACCAATGGCCAAGGGGGAGAGTTTCTGATTCCCTCCTGGGGACACCTCCAGGGGCAGGAGCTGAGAAGCACAACTAGTTACCTTAGTTAATAAACGTGTATACCACTTTCAAATTCAGAGCAGAAACAACCTTTGAACATGTCTCCCCTATTTACCTGTCAGCCCAGAGCAAGTGGGTCTCAGGCAAGTCACCTAGCCCTTCAGAAGACAGTCTCCGTTCTCTGGCTGAGAACAGCTAACTTCTCATAAAAGAGCTGCAGAGAAAAAAGACTGGAAGGAAAATATCCCAACATATTAACAGTAACAACCCCTACGCATGCGCTCATGGGGCGTTTCTGTTTTCTTCTTCTCTTTACCAGAATATTCTGGTCTCTAAAAAAATGTATTAATTTTGTTCTTTTACACGTAATAATATGTCATTATGAATATGTATTGCATATGTATATATATCTACATATATGCATATGTAGACATAGATTACTCATCACATGTAAAATACATAGTATATATTTTAACTCATTTGTTGCCTAAAACTGATAACGACAATCCTTCTTTTCCATGTAACTTTGAGAAGCTGCTTACACAGGTGACCAGAGATCGAACCTCAGAGTATGGGTAAGGAAAATGTGAAAAGCGGGCTCCGGAATATTACAGCTGAGTTCCTTCCAGCTCTAACTCACACCCCACCCACCAAGGCTCTTTAGTGAAAATAATTTTTTTTAAAGATTTTATTTATTTATTTGACAGAGAGAGATCCACAAGTAGGCAGAGAGGCAGGCAGAGAGAGAGAGGGAGAAGCAGGGTCTCTGCTGAGCAGAGAGCCTGGTGTGGGGCTCGATCCCAGGACCCTGAGATCATGACCTGAGCCGAAGGCAGAGGCTTAACCCACTGAGCCACCCAGGCGCCCCTAGTGAAAATAATTTTTAAGGAAAGACTTAACGAGGGGAAAGAAGTTCAAGATGATGGCCACTGTTCATTGAGCTTTACACGCATAACCACACCTCGCTTTCCAATCCCCGGGGTAAATAGGCATCCGTTGTCCTTTTTTTTTTTTTAAGATTTTATTTATTTATTTGACAGACAGAGTTCACAAGTAGGCAGAGAGGCAGGCAGAGAGAGAGGAGGAAGCAGGCTCCCCGCTGAGCAGAGAGCCCGATGTGGGGCTCGATCCCAGGACCCTGGGATCATGACCTGAGCTGAAGGCAGAGGCTTTAACCCACTGAGCCACCCAGGCGCCCCGGCATCCGTTGTCCTCTTTTGCAGATGATGAAGTTGGGGCTCAGCTCAGGTTCTCAATTTAGGGACTTGAGAGGAACCCGTGTGCCTGGGCAGTGAGAGAAAGGCCTGCCCTGGGGAAGGGTCCCCTGCAGGCCTTGGGGAGAGAGGTCTGCTCCCATTCGGGGAAGCAGCTGGCCAGCCGTCTTCCCGAAGGGCGCGCACAGCAAAGGACTGCAGGAGGCCCAAAACAACTCGCCAGAAGCCCAGGGGAGCCACCCATGCCGGCTGGGCCAGTCTTCCATTTCTCCCCGTTCTGTCAGCAGAGCTCATGTCATCTGGAAGGCTTCTTTCCACAGCCATGGATTCCGTGTGCATGCCCCTGCGGGGAACTGGGCACTGCAGGGAGGGAGGAAGCCTGTGATTCGTGGTCTTTGGCCTCAATGAAAGCCTTTCTGATTTGCAGACAAGACCTATTGGCCACTAATCTAATCACTAGTGAATAAAGTTTCCAGACCTAAGAGAAAGGGGTCAGGGAGAGAGGATAATAGGCTTCAAGCATACTAGACCATTGTGGCTAGAGAACCTTGGACAGGAAACTAATATTTATTGAGCGCCCACTGTGTTCCAGACTCGTCTCACACACGGTCTCTTTCAGCCCTCCCCCTCTGTGGTCTGCGGTCTCCCTGGGGCGCGAAGTCCTGAGAGGTCCGACGACTGAAGCCACACCAGCTGGCACCAAGGGGCAGAGCCCAATTCCCACCCTCAGTCTGTCCCACTCCTAATCACGGCTGACACTCTCTCCCGGTTTTCTGCTACTCGTTTAGAAATGTCCCAGGAGCCTCCCCGGCACCGTGAATATCTGAGTGCCTGAAGAGAGCAATGCTGGCTTAGTGGGAGAAGCTTCTGGAACCCCGTTCGAAATGCCTTCTGCACAGGCCTCAGTCACTGGTATCAAACTTGCTCCTGGAATGCTAGATGTCATGTAGATGTCATGTAGATGTCATGTTCAAATCGTATTTGACAATGGGCTCTTGTATACACATTTCTGTCACCCATGTAATCAAAGGAATTGTACTTCTCTCGCTGTGACACCCTTGCCTAGGTTCCTCCCCCTTCTCCTGGGGGGCCGGGGGGGAGGGGACTGGCTTCACAGCCACGGTGTCACAGTACCCCACCACCAAGTGGCCATAAGGTGGCACTCCCCTTCCCTTCTATAGGGCAAGTCAGTTAGTGTCCTCAAAACTGGGAGGGCAGGTCACCAGGAGAACAGATGACACATGCGTGCTGCAGCTCCGGCCTGGTCACAGTCCCCAGGAGAGAAGACAGGAGAATAAAAGTGGGCACCCAACCTAACTCAGGAGGGCGAGAGGCTCTCCCATTCGCCTGCCTCTGAGAGGGCTCCCAGCATGCAGGACTTTGCATTTTAAAGTCAATCTAGGGGTGCCTGGGTGGCTCAGTCCGTTGAGTATCCGACTCTTGATTTGGGCTCAGGTCATGGTCTCAGGGCTGTGAGATCGAGCCCCTCATTGGGCTCTGTGCTGGACATGGAGCCTGCTCGATTCTCTCCCTTCCTTTCCCTCTGCCCTTCCCCTGCTTCTCTCTCTCATGGAAGGAAGGAGAAGGAAAGAAAGAAAGAGAGAGAGAGAGAGAGAAAGAAAGAAAGAAAGAAAGAATGAAGGAAGGAAGGAGGGGCAGGAGTGAGGGAAGGAAGGAAGGAAGCGACGGAGAGAGGAAGGGAAGGAAGGAATTAAAATTAAAAAAAATAAAGTCCAGTTAGTCCCAGACCAACCAAGGAAAGTTGGTCACCTGACCCGACCTCTCCATGCTCAGCCCCCGTGCTGCTCCTCCTCCCCAGCCACGTGCCCGCCTCCCTCGGCGTGGTCCCCAGTGGGCAGGCTTTGGTAACAGCTAACACTGTCAGCACCGCTTCCTCGGTGTCAGGCACTAACCAGTTGTCTCTTCTCATCCCGGCCACGGGCCTAAGAACGAGCTACAATGATCGCCTCCTGTCCCCGCTGGAGAAACTGAGGCTTAGTCAGGTAGATGAGGTGTATACAAATAGCTCCATAAAACAGCTCCTGGCCACGTTCAAGTTCAGAAAGGGGCTCCACACTCTGCTTTCTGAAGTTTGCCTGTGTGACAGAGGGAGGGCGGGAGGAGGGTCAAAAAGGAAGGAAGGAAGTTAGGACAGAAGGAAGGGAAGGAAGAAGAGAGGGGGGGAAGCGGGGAGAAGGGACAGAAGAGGGAGAGAAGGGAAGGAAAGGAGAGAACCTGCGTGACGGGGGAGACCTGACCATCATCCCACAGAACGTGGGACGTCCCTCCTGAAGGCTGCAGCCCCGTCCTCTTGCTCCCCGCCCCCTCTCCTGGGGAGCTGACGCAGCACCAGCTGCAGCTCTTTTGACTCCCCGCTAGAAATGAGAGTATTATTGTATGATATTCATGACTATTTTGATAAATAATTCATCTTTTTTTTTTTTGCATGAAAAGTAAAGCAGCCTGAAGCTAGAACATTTAAAAGGAACGTTGGTGCCTTATTCATAAAATAATCATGTGCTGGTTTGCCAGACAGTTTGTGAAAAGTCCCGAAGCTAAAATACACCAGTTCTGGGTCTATTTTTAGCCTGGAAAAGGCCTTCCGATGTCTTTCTCGGTTCACACTTGATAAGGACAGTGTTATGCTTTCTCTGAATGTGGGCTTTCCCAAATCAGTTACATTCACAGAGGGAAACCTAAAAGATAACTTGGCAAATAGCATATTTATAAAATCCAAACCCCTAGTACACACATGCTTTTTTTTAACTCCACACAAAAAAAAAATTATAAACAAAAGGATAATGGAGTCTAGGTCAACCACAGCTATGGAAAATGGGGCCACAGACGGTCATGTTTACGTGAGTCTTTTTCCCAAGGCGCATAGGGCGATTTCTTTTGCAGAGGGACAGCAATTCCAGAGCTGGAAAACCGCTTAGAAACAACTGCTAGACAGTAAGCTCTGGGCCTCTAGGTTATAATGGGTTCTCCCTTCCCCTGGAAGTCATGCAATCGTTTTTTACAAGGTCTTTCTTTTGTCACCTGTGATGATCTTCAAAATACAAATGCAGAGTGCCTGTGTGGCTCAGTCGGTTAAGCGTCTGACTCTTGGTTTCGGCTCAGGTCATGATCTTGAGGTTGTGGGATCGAGCCTCCCATCAGGCTCTGTGCTCAGTGCGGAGTCTGCTTCGGGTTCTTTCTCCCTCTCCCCCCGCCCTCTCTCTCACTCTCTCTTCCTCAAATGAATAAATTTTTTTAATAGAATAAAATACTAAGATCACTCTTGCGAAATTATCTCCAGAAGAACACACAAAGACTCATGATGCTTGTTGCCTGTGACATAGGATGACCAACCAGCTTGCCAGGGATTTTCAGTCCTAAACCAGAAAGTCCCAGGCAAAGCAGAACCACCTTGTCACCCTACCTACACCTAGGGACTCTGGATTACTGGGACAGAAGCGGGGGAGAAAATGGTGACTATACCCTTCCACGTGCTTGGAATACTGGCCCGTGTGAGTTTATTATCTGTTCAAAATATGTAAGTTAATTTCTCTGTCGAGAACTAATCCACCATGCTGTGTTGTATGGCAAGGTCAAGATGATATCTCACCCGGCCACAGGATTGGAGACCACTGAGCTCTGGCCCATGGTACATGCCCCTTTGATCAAGTTTAGTTTAATCTACACAACTAGGTAGGACTAAAACCCAATGCCACAAAAAGCAGCTGAGCTGGGAGACACCTACCAAAGCCATCATTTCTAGTCCAACCCCAGGTGAAACACATTACATCATTTCACCTCTTGGAATTTGTGATAAGGAAATAAGAATGAGCACAGACATTTAGCAACCCAAACATCCACGGCAATGTTATTAGTGATGTAAACAGACAGAAACCGCATAAATATCTGACAGCAGCAGGTTGCTAAGACAAATAATAGAATACCCAGACAGTAGAATACTATGTAACAATTGTTTTTGTTTTTTTAAGAGGAGAGAAAGCCTGGTGCATGAGCGGGAGGGGAGGAGAACAGAGTGGGAGGGAGAGAATTTTAAGTAGGCTCCGCTCCCAGTGTGGAACCCGACGTGGGGCTCGATCTCACGACCCCAAAATCATGACCTGAGCCGAAATCAAGAGTCTAACACTTAAGCAACTGAGCCAGCCAGGTGTCTCTAATATGTAACAATTTTAAAGATTTTTTTTAAAGATTTTTATTTTCCATAATCTCTACCCCCAATGTGGGGCTCAAACTCACAACCCCGAGATCAAGAGTCGCATGTTCTACTGACTGAGCCAGCCAGGAGCCTGAGGTGATGCTATAGAAGAATCTTTTACACTGAAATATGTTTCTGATATATTAAATGATACATTAAAAAATGAATATGCTAAAAGCAGATTATAAAACATGTATGTTTTGACCCCACTTTTGTTAAGAAAACAGAAGAGAACCTGGATATATTAAATATTATGGAGGGGCACCTGGGTGGCTCACTGGGTTAAAGCCTCTGCCCTCGGCTCAGGTCATGGTCTCAGGGTCCTGGGATCGAGCCCCGAATCGGGCTCTCTGCTCAGCAGGGAGCCTGCTTCCCCCTCTCTCTCTGCCTGCCTCTCTGCCTGCTTGTGATCTCTCTCTCTCTCTCTGTCAAATAAATAAATAAAATCTTTTAAAAAATAAAAATAAATAAATATTATGGAAATAAATTAATGAACCAATGGTTATTTTGTGTTCAATTTTCCCACACAGCAGTCTGAGCTATCATGACGTGAAATTTTAAAAAAATGTTTTAGTAGTATTTTTTAAAATGTTTTGTTAATAATCAGGTGCGAGGGCTGTTTACGTAAATGAGCAGATCTCCAAGAATGGCAAACAAGAGTGTATGAGACTCGGGCAAAATTAACATCATTACGTTTTAAGCTCTGCTTTGCTTACGATTTCATCAGTTCCTAAAATATATACGCCAAAGGACTTCACTATTATTCACCTTAAGAATTCAAAACTTAGGGGCATCTGGGTGGCTTAGTTGATTAGGCATCTGCCTTCGGCTCAGGTCATGATCCGGGCTCCTCAAGCCTCATGATCAAGCCCTGCATTGGGCTCCCTGCTCAGCAGAGAGCCTGCCTCTCCCTCTTCTCCCTGCACTCTCTCTCTCAAATAAATAAATAAAATCTTAAAAAAAAAAAAAAACTCAAAATTTTGCGAAGTTCTATAAATATGCATTCTCACAACACCGGAAGGTTAAGTGGGGCTCACAGGGTTATTCCATTTCAAAGATTAGAGAACAGAGGCCTAGCGAGGCCATCTAACTTGTCCAGGTTGGACACAAGTGTGTGCGGGCCTTCTCTCCCTGGGGCAGGCCTGTCCTTTGCCGGCGGACATCTGCTTAGTATTGTCAAACCATGGAAACAGTGGGCCGTTGCCAGAGAGAAATAGTTCTATCGAAGTTTCTCGAGTGTCCCCTAGGAGAGCCCGCCAACACCAGTGATGACAGAATATTGGCTGAGGGAGCCCTCCCGGCCAATCGCGCGGCCCCAGGAAGTGCCACCCACCGAGAAACTTTGTATGGGACTTCAGTAGGACAGAGTCTTGAGGTACATGATGTGGGGAAGGCTCCAACCTCCAAGCTGGGGCTGGACCATCTGTCCCCCGCTCCTCTTGCAGTATGGTATTTGTCTCATACACATCAAGGTCACATTCGTGCATTTTCTTCTCAAAATGAAGATTTTGAGAGGCAAAGGCCAGCTGGGCAGAACAAAACCAGCTACAGATTTCTTTCCGCTGCAAAGCAGAGGGTGAGGAGAAGGGCAGCTCACCCTCCAGGTGGCTGTTTGTAAAATAAATAGCGACTGTGGGGCAGACTCCGGCATGCTTGATGAGAACAAACCAGCCATTGTCTCTGTGTGTTTCAGGGACTGCAAATGGGGGTCACCCCCCATTTCCCCAGAGACGCCCCTCCATGCCTGTCCCATTGTGATTCCCACAACTGGCATCAGCGACCTCACAGTGAAGATCTGAATTAGGTTTCATGTTTGCAAAAGTTCGTGTTTTAAGTCCCAGGCAGAGTTCTTTGAAAGACTGGGAGAGGGAAATGATAAGTTTTGAGATGGTCCCGGATGATCCTTCCCATCCCCCACACTGCGAATGCCAAACCTTCAGCCCTCTGTGGATGCCTCCTAGCCCCACCCTGGACCCTTCTATCTCTAAAACCATCTTGCCACCTGCTTCCCAGGAAACGCTACTCTGCAACTCTGCATCCCTACCCACCTTTCCTGGCTTCCCTTGGGTCTCCGGGCTGTGCCTTCCCATTCAAGACCCCTCCTTAACTCGGGATCCAGTCTCCCCCATGTCCTCAAAAGCTTTGTTCCCCCAACTGCCTCCACTTTCTCCAGGATCGTCAGTCCCCTGCTAGAGACTTCTGCTTCCAAAAATAAAAATAAAATAAATCCCTGAATTCTGGATGTCTCCCTCCTTGCTCCTCAACCTCTCTTTCTGCTCCTTCCCTGAATCTCTAGGTGGCACATGAAGATACCGGGGCTTCCTGTCTTGGAAATCCGTCCCCCCACCCCCCAGAGGGCTGGACCTCTTTCTCTCCAGTTTTCCCATCTTCCCTGTGACCTTCCTCTCCCTCTCTGGAGCCGGCACCCCTGACTGTAGTTCAGTCTGCAAGGTGTCCACCCCAGACCTCCTCTCACCCTGCACCCTCTCCTTGAGTCCTCAACCACGGCCCCAGGATTAAACGACCCTCTCAATTTGCCCTATGACTGCTCTTAAGACCTTCTGATTCCGAAGACCTCAAACACGTCTAAAACCGGACTCTCATCTTCCCCCCAAACCTGTCCTGCCTCCTGAGCTCCCTGTCTCTGCAGATTCCCTGGAGCCAGAAACCTGGGGGTCTCCCAGGCTCTTCCCCCTTCGTCACTGCCAGATTGCCAAGCCCTTTCTCTTCTCCCTCAAAATGACGCCCAAAGCCATTCAGTGACCTGTTTACCTGCCTCCCTGACACGCGCGTGCGCACACACACGAGTGCAACACCCATCACACCAGGAACTGTTTATAGCTATATCCCGCCAGCCAGAAGTATGCCTGGCACAGAGTGAGGGCTCAGTAAATGTCACTGAACTGAAGGAGCAAATACACACAGACTTTGTTTCTGTTGGGTAACATCGTCATTAAACAGACCTATTTAGGGACGCCTGGATGGCTCAAGTTAGTTAAGCCTCTGCCTTCGGCTCTGGTCATGATCCCAGGGTCCTGGGATGGAGCCCCACATCCGGCTGCCTGCTCAGCAGGGAACCCGCTTCTCCCTCTCCCTCTGCCTGCCACTCCTCCTGCTTGTGCTCTATCAAAAGAATAAACAAAATCCTTTAAAAATGTATATTTTTTAAAAAAACCTATATAAAGTCAGAAGGCAAGAGTTTCAACCTTGGCTCTGCCTTTACTCTTTGTGTGACTTTTTATACTCAATTAACTTAACCTGAGTCTGAACTTCCTGATCTATCATATGGGCATAAAAATAGCAGATGACAAGAGCTCACTGTCAGGGTTAAACGAGGGAACACATGTAAAGAGTTCATCGCAGTGCCTGGTGCACGTCGAGGCATCAATAGGCATTTAGATATGACTGTTGTCCTCATCCTTCCTGTGTCCGGATCCCACCTGTATCAGAACTTCCTCCCAACGGATCCCTCACACTCCAGACTCCTCCCCTCTGGTGAATCCCCATTCTACTCTCAGAGCCAGAGTGATCATTACGAATGTGAAATTGAGCATAATACTCCCTTGCTGAGTAACCTGGTAGATGAACTCCACCTCTGAAGTCCAAATTCCTTAGTCTGGCCTCAGGTTCCCCAGCTTCATCTTCCCCCAACCCCATGCACCCCAATCTCTACTAATCGGCTTGCTGTGGAACCCAGGCGTTCCTCCAGGTCAAGGGTTTGGCGCCCCACCAGGTGGAGCAGGCTTTTCTGGCTATCCACAGCCGCCCTCACAGTCTTATGGTGGTGGCCCAGCACAGGTCCCACTACCTGGTGGCTTTCCTGGAGGACAGATGCCTTCTCAGTATCCTGGAGGACAAGTTCCTTACCCAAGTCAGCCTGCTGCAATGACTCAGGGAACTCAAGGAACAGTCCGACCAGCTGCCAACTTTGATGCCATGAGAGATGCAGAAATTCTTCGTAAAGCAATGAAAGGTTTTGGGACAGACGAGCAGGCAATTTGCTTATATATATACTTTTGCTTATTTTGCTTATATAAATTGCTTATATAATACTCCAAGCTATTGCTTCAGCCATTCCCTGGTC
>PISX010005381.1:88219-108684 GCA_004024625.1 Mellivora capensis | reverse complement strand
TTTCAGAGTCCATAGTCTCTCATGGTTCATCTCCCCCACAATTTCCCTCAACTCCCTTCTCCTCTCCATCTCCCCATGTCCTCCGTGTTATTTGTTATGCACCGCAAATAAGTGAAACCATATGATAATTGACTCTCTCTGCTTGACTTATTTCACTCAGCATAATCTCTTCCAGTCCCGTCCATGTTGCTACAAAAGTTGGGTATTCATCCTTTCTGATGGAGGCATAATACTACATAGTGTATATGGACCACATCTTCTTTATCCATTCGTCTGTTGAAGGGCATCTTGGTTCTTTCCACAGTTTGGCGACCGTGGCCATTGCTAGGCATAACTTTTGAGACACCATCATTCAGCAGACTCTATCATAATATTGCTGTACTTCATAGAGTTGTTCATTTAAGTATGTGGAGCACTTACACATTGCCCAATTCAAAATAGGTATTCAGTAGGTGGTGGTTGTGGGACCAGGAGTATGATATGAAGAAATGAACTATTCCATTTATACAGCTTTTTGGAGCAGTTTTATCATAATGTGAGGTCAAGAGAGAACTGTAGTTTGTAGTAAAGGGCTGAATGTTTAAAACACACACACACACACACACACACACACACAAGTGGTTTGAGCTGGTATAAAAGCTCCCAGGACAGTTTTGTAAGGACCAAGTACTGTAGGGCTGTGAGCCTCAGAGGACGTGAGGTATGCATTGATAGTAAGCCCTCAGGGCAAGAATAGCTCTAGATGTGATTCCCACGTCCGTTATGTAGTTGCTGCACAGGGTATGCTTCTGACCTTGCCAGTGAATGCTAGTGCCGGGTGCATAATTATGCTGTGTTTGATGAGAAGAGGCAAGAATGAGATTCCTGTGTCCTGTCGTCAGTGAGTCTGTTTAACACTGAGTGTAAGTGCTTTAATGATTTCCCTGAGATGTTCTCTCAAAGTCAAACAACTGTCTCCCCACAGGACAAAGCTCAGGCTATGTGCAAGCTGCTGTGAGGCTTGCTAATTATAGGAGGACATTAGAGAGAGTACCAGAGCCCTCTGAGATTTAAAAAAAAAAAAAAAAAAAAAAAGCTACAGTTTACTTAGAAATTCCTTGGTTAGATGAAGAAATGAGAATGTACCCACTTTCCCCTACAGATAGAGAAAAAAGGGTCCAGGGGTGACCTAGATAAAGGACCATGACCTGAGTACCTGCTAGGTCATTCCTGATTTCCCAGGTTGCAGCAAAAGTTGAATAAAAATGGGGAGCATTGGAAGCTCCAGAGTGGGGTGCTTCGTGTAGGGTGGTAATTATTGAGATTCCAACTCTGGCCTGGAGGCATGGACAGCACCCCAAGGTTGGCAAATGGCAGCTTAAAAGGAAGTTTGAGTGGCTGGACAGCTTTCTTGCCTGAACACATGGGGTCATATCTAAGAAGCTCACAATAGCATAAGAAACAAGGCTCAGACAAAAGCAATCACATTATTTCATTGATTATTGTTATTTTAACCTGTAGTAAATGCAAAAACAATTGAGCTAAAAAATAAATCTAAATCTTACTTAAGTAGCTTAGCTATAAAAATTCCATAGGAAAAATGTCCCATATTTCATTCAAAAAATTGATCTGATACTGCCAGGACATTCATTTATCTTTTGGTGAGTGTCTTGGATTGGGGTTCCTTAGAAGCAGATCTTGAGCCCTTAGACAAAGAGTTCTTAGACAAGGAGTTTACCCTTTGATCCTATATGAAAATGAGTTGGGTAAATATCAAATTTTCATTTTCTTTAAAATAAAAAAAAAACACAAGGGAAAGAGGAAGGGAAGGCAACATATAAGCAATTGTTAAATCATGAAAGGGATTAGAGGTCAGGATATTTCCATTTGCTTCCTTTCTTTGATTTTCCAAGACAGGTTTTTTTTTTTAATTTTTTTATAAACATATAATGTATTATTAGCCCCAGGGGCACAGGCCTGTGAATCACCAGGTTTACACACTTCACAGCACTCACCATAGCACATACCCTCCCCAATGTCCATAACCCCACCACCCTCTCCCTAACTCCCTACCCCCTGCAACCCTCAGTTTGTTTTGTGAGATTAAGAGTCTCTTATAGTTTGCAAGACAGGTTTTTTATTCTTTAAAATATATGGAAAGGTGCACCTGAGTGCCTCTGTTGGTTAAGCGTCTGTGTTTGGTTCAGGTCATGATCCTGAGAATATCAGGCTCGCTGCTAAACAGGGAGTGTGCTTCTCCCTCTCCTCCTGCCTCTCCCTTTACTTCTCCACCCTGCTTGTGCTCTCTCTCACTCTCTCTCTCAAATAAATAAATCTTTTTTTAAAAATAGGATATATGGAAAAATCATAAAATCATGTTTTCAAAATCAAAAGCAAGTTCCTTTAGTAATTGCTACTCCATTTAACAGATGAAGAAACTAATGCTATCTTTTTAAAATATTTTTAAAATTATTTTTATTAACATATAATGTATTATTTGCCCCAGGGGTTATTAAGAGGATAAATTGTCCAAGATGTGAGGACAGAGGCTTTTAACATGACTTCACAGATTCCTGGTGCAGTGCTCATTCTAGGATCTCCTTTCTTCACCACCTTCCACACTCTGTTCTCTAATCATCCTAATTTTCTTTTCCTGCCTCAAGTATTTCAACTTATTTCTTGCTCAGGGCCTTTAATAGTCCATTTCCCCTCCCCTGTCATGACCAGCTCCTTGCTGTTCAGACTTCCTCCCAGCAGCTTCCTCATAACCTGGCTCTCTCCATTATATTATCCTAGTTTAAGTTCTGCATAGCAATGGAGTTCTGCGTATCCTAGTTAAGTTCTGCATAGCTGATGGGGTTTTTTGCACCTTATTTTTTATTGTTTACATCTCTATTTGGAATGTCTGCTAAGAGCCAACACACTGTATTCCCAGCGTAGAACAGTGCCCAGCACATGGAAGATCCCCAGCAAACATGGCATTAAAATAGAATAGACTGGACAGAGGAACAATGAGTAGGTTTTGTGGGTGGTTTATATTGTCAAGTGAGATTCCATGTACAGAGGATTGAAACTGTGGTCTAGATCAGCACTGTTCCATAGACCTAGAACACAAGCCACAATTTTAGAGTTTCTAGTAGGTTTTTCCAAAAGTAAAACTGGTGAAATTAATTTTAATAATATACTTTATTTAACCCGATATATCCAAAACATTTTCATTTCAACATGTAATCAATATAAAAAATTATTAATGAAGTATTTGTTTCCCTTTTTTTTTTAATACCAGGCCTTTTTTCAAAGGTCTTTTTTTCATGTGTAAAATTTGCACTTACAGTACATCTCAATTTGGATACTGTATTTTGTCAGAAGTACTTGATTCGCATTTATATATCATAAAATTTATACTTAAAAATTAGATTCACATACTTAAAATTTTTCTAATAACTGAATTGTCAGTTTTTACATTTAAATTGGTTAAAATTAAATTTTAAAATTCAGTTCCTCACTTACACTAGCCAACATTTAAAGTGGTCAATGCCACAAATGCTAGTAGCTGCAAAGGTCTTTATCTATTGTACCAAAATACTAGTTTTGAAGTTGCTTAGCCCTTCCTGCCCTGCATCAGCCCTGTGGTACAGAGCCTGGGATATGGGGCCCCCTTAGCCAGAACATCAGGGCTTTGTGCCCATATGGCACTGGGGACTACCTATAGACCACCAATTTCTCGGACATCATGTTAAGAAATAAGACTTGCTAAATCCTTTTAAGACTTTGAAAATAAAGTTGAAAGTTGAAAGTAAAGTTGTTTTATTCTGATTTGTTCCAGAAGGGCAAAGTCAGGGGATTCTCCCAGTGTCCACAGAGAACATGTAGTCCAGGGTTGAGCAGAGCACAGTGCACTTATGTGTACCTCTCTCAAAGCACAAAGAGAATCACATAGGGCAGAGGGTGTGACTCCAGAGCAGCCCAAACTAGGTAGCTGCCATTAAGTGAGCTGCATGTTGCACTTATACCCCATGGAGGCATTGAAAGTGTATCTGTACAGGAAGGCTTTTTTCCCCCTCATTCTCTGCAAGACCTTGAAATAAGGAGTGTCAGTCCTTAGAATAGTGTTTTGAGATTCCCTACCCCTTCTGTGTGCCCTCACATTCTGACCTCTGCTTCAATCCTAGCCCAGCAGCACTGCATCTTCCTTATTTACAAGGAAGTTTAATGATGCAGTAGAGATGTTATTTCTCACAGTCTTCCTGTATTTATCTAGGAGCCCTGGATATTGTACTATGAACTGATTCCAGCAACAACCCCAAAGGAAACTACTTCATGGCATATGGATGTCTTGGGAGAATAACAAGGGTCAGTGTTATACACTGAAACATCAGATGCCACAGCCTTTGGTCATGGCTCTAAGTTAATTACCAAATGATGGTTTTTTCCTGCTAAGAACATTAGCAGAGTAACTCTACTTGAGATATCCAGGGTGCAGATTTCCAGATAGCCAGGGTACTTGATAAATAGACAAAAAGCTAAGGTTTGTCATGGAGAAAACAATCTCAAATCCTCAAATCACAGTTTCCTGGTAGAGAGCTTCCCAAATGAACAAGCTATCATGAAAAGAATCCTTAAGATACTTTCCTACTTCCCTTATGTACAACCCCTAGGTGGCACTAGACCATCTGGTACCCTTCTGTTTTCATTTTCTTTTGAGTCATTTTTATAAAGAACCAATATATGCCAGGAATTATACTAGGCACAGGAAATGAAAGGACATGAACCCTTCCCTCCAAGAGTTCCCAGGCAAGTAGAGAGAGAGAGAGGCTTCACACAGAAGCTAGAGTACAAATGTGATTAATATGATCCTTTATCAGACAGTGTGTCTGCTACGTGTATGGCTCTGTGGAAAATTCTGGGGATACAGAGATATGAGACATAATCTCTACTCTCCAGAAGCTTATAGTATAATCAAGACAATACAGAAGATGTAAAGAAAATAGTGCATTATAAGATATAGTAAGAAGCCACAGGTCAAGCCATATTCTTAAATCCAACTTAACTAGTAATAAAGATGACTTTTGATCTAATTTCTGACTCCTCTATGTATGTTTTAATTGGTTGCAGACACAGAGAGAGACAATGATTAGTACCCAAAACCAGCACTGGAATCAAAGGAGATGATGAAAACAAGGCTTTTATACTTCATAAAGTGTTTCCTATCCCAAATGCCTTTCATCATCCTGGCAACCCTATTAATAGACATCATTTTTGTCGCCATGTTGCCATTAAAGAAGTGGAAGCCCAAAGAACCCAAGTGTTGTGTTCAAGATCCTACAAGGAATTTGGACCCAACTCTAATTATCTCCAACCTCGTATCTTTTCCAGAATGCCACAGCCTCCCATATTTTACCTAAGTCACAGTCCTTGCAATGGGAAAATGGTCAGACCCGCTGAGGGTAGTTGTTCCATCTGAGTGTATGTTTCTTCTTGGAGTTTTTCAACTTTAGTCATTGAACTCCAGCCTTTCCTTTGCAGTATGCCTCATTTTGTTTTAGCAGCTTTGGTGGTTTTTGTTTAGCAGCTTTGGGTGTTTTTGTTTTTGTTTTTTTTGTCCACCAACATCCATTTCTGGGTCTGCTTAAAGAAATAGTAGCAGGATAAAAGTTTTGGCTCCCAAATCAGATACTGCCTGGGTAATATTGGGGTAAAGAAATGTTGCAACCTATTGAAGCAATGAGCCATTCCTTTTATAAGCTGATGAATCTGTAGTTCACTTAGCTTCATTATTTCTTAGTTAGCAAGCTCTGGTTGTGCCATCCTTATGGCTTTATTTTTAGAAGTCTTAGATTATTATAGCAACTGTTAACAAGGATGGGAAAAGAAATCTGGCTCCCAGTATACATCCTGCTTGCTTCTTGATTTAAATTTGCCATCATCTACCCTTCAGAGGATGTTGCATCAACCCCTGCTACTGATTGAAAGCTATTACCATCACATGATTGCTGACGGGGCTGTCAGATGATAGAGGTGTTTCAGGATGCTGACAGTCCTCCTCATCCAGTTGTTTATTCTGGGTACCAGCTGGATGTGTGAGAGTAGATAGAGGTGGAAAAGACCATAGGAAGCATGGATAACTGTGACATCTCTTTCACAGTGCCAAATGAAACATTAACGGTTTGTGTTGAGTCTGATGCTCTAGTCACAGCACTTATGTCTTTATTCAACAGCTGATGTGACAGGAGGAAGAGACAGTAATGAGACAGTCCCATTGTTCATCGAAGAGTGACAAAGAACTCAGGAAGTAAATAGAGATGACAAACTATTGGGCTGCAAAAGGGCAGGGAATGGTAACCCTTAAACTATTTCACTCATGATATGGTTAATTATAGAAAAGCTTTGAGGGAGTTGTAGAGAGAAAACTAGAGTAGAGAATACTCTGAGCATGAAAGATGTGAACTGAAGTTTTTACTGTCATTTGCTGGGTCCTTACCACAGCCATTCCTTCCCACATGCCCTGCTCCTGTTGTCACCTTCCCTAACCCCACCTTGGAGATGGATAGATAATCTCCTATCAGCCTTTTCCCCTAGGGAACTGAATTCTGTTTTCCATAAATCCTAAGCACTGAGGGCCTTGCCTCAACAGACTGATCACCCAGAGCTGTAACAGGGAAGCTGACTTGGCCTTAAGTTTTGGGTATTGGTTAAACCCCACAATTGAGCCCTCATCACCTGTCCAGACTAAGGCAGATACTACACATCCTATTGGACTTCCCAAGTTATCAACAGCAACATTGTCTCTAGCTGAGTATTTGTCTCCAGCTCCTTCTCCAGCCTGGTGTCAGCTCTTCTTTCACATCATCACAGGTTCATTGTCGAGGGGCTATCATGCCTTACTCCCAAGCTTATCCAACATAGATCATTTGCCTTCAGTGTTTACAGTATTTCAAGAGAAAAAATGCAAGATATTGTATTGAGACTGGTGAAGAAATCTGGTTTGCTCTTGGTTTCTTCAAAAGGATATGATCCATTGGGAGAGTCCAACATGGAGGAGATAAAAATATTTTGAACAATCTTAGGGTCCCAGAGTAACAAAGAATTAAGAATACAGATAAAGGAATACAAGGAATTAGAAAAGGGATCATAGGTGAGTCTGGAATTATTATGAAGAAATGAAATGAGATCAAGGTGGTAGAAGGTCATGGAAAGAGATGAGAAAGAGGAGGAAAATGGGAAGAAGAAAATTAGGGCTGAGAAGATGAAGGATTTTTTTAAGTGACCCCTAATTCTATAATTAGAAATTATAATGATGTGAACAGTTTTAAGTTGTTATATATCCTATTCAATATAATTTCCATAATAGAATAAAAATCCCCATAAGCCCAGCATATGGTAGTCTGAAAATTCCAGTGGTTTGGCATTTGATGATTTGATGTATCTTGTAATATCCTGTTGTTGAACCACTAAGGCCATGTGCTAAGTGCACAAGTAGACATTTGGGGTGAATTTTGACAGGGGGTTTGGGGCAGTGAGTGTATCAGAAACCAAAGTTGTCTTAAGAAATGGAAGAGGAAGAAGAGGAAAAGCTTAAACATCATCATTTTAAATTAAGTTTTGTAGTGAATAAATTTTCTTCACATTAAGGAATAAAGAGATTTAAAATTCTTTGAATAATGTGGTAATTTAAGTGACTATCGTATATAGTAGGAAACATTTTAATAAGGAATTTTTAGTTTATGAAAATGTAATAGTTACGTGTATTTTTCCAGCTTTATTGAGATATAATTGACATATACCATTGTGTGAGTTTAAGGTGTGCAATGTATTGATTTCACACTTTTATATATTGCAAAATGATTACCACCATAGTATTAACTAATACCTGCATCACATCACATATTTAACATTTATTTTTTGTTGAGACTATTTAATATCTACTTATTCTCAGCAACTTTCAAATATGTAATATAGATTTATTAACTATAGTCACCATGCTGCATATCAGATCCCCAGAATTTATTCGTCTTATAACTGAAAGTTTGTAGTCTTTGACCAAAATCTCCTCATTTCCCCACCCCACCCTATGCCCCTGGTTAACCATTGGTGTGCATACCATATCTTCTTTATCTATTTATCCACTGATAGGGTTGTTTCCATAATGTGACTATTGTGAATGAATGATACTGTAGTGAAGATGTGAGTGCAGATATCTCTTTGAGATCCTATTTTCATTTTCTTTGGATATATAACCAGAAATGGGGTTGCTGCATTGATCATATGATAACTATGCTTAATTTTTTTAGGAACCTCCATACTTTTTTCATCATGGTTGTATCAATATACATTCTTACCA
This sequence comes from Mellivora capensis, assembly GCA_004024625.1. Classification (NCBI taxonomy): domain Eukaryota; kingdom Metazoa; phylum Chordata; class Mammalia; order Carnivora; family Mustelidae; genus Mellivora; species Mellivora capensis. Next base: position 100,364 of record PISX010005381.1, on the reverse strand, counting down.
TCATTGCATAAGGGTTCCCTTTCTTCTGCATCCTTGCCAACACTTGTTATCTCTTGTCTTTTTGGTGATAACCAATCTATCGAGTGTGATAGGTTATTTCATTATGATTTTGATTTGATTTTGATTTCCCTGATGATAAGTGATGCTGAGCATCTTTTCTTGTACCTATTGGCTATCTGTGTGTCATCTTTGGAAAAATGTCTATTCAGTTCCTCTGCCCATTTTTTAACTTTTAGTTTTATTGAGATATAGTTGACATATAACTCTGTCTAATTTTAAGGTGTACAATATAATGACTTTCCTATATTGCAAAATAATTACCATAATAAGTTTATTTAACTTCTATCATCTCATATAGATATAAAGGAAAAAGGTTTTTTTCCTTGTGATGAGAACTTTTAGGGTTTATTATCTTCATAACTTTAAAATATACAGAAGGGATAATTATAGTCATCATGTGCATTACATCCCCCCTACTTATTTTATTTTATAACTGGAAATTTGTACCTTTCACCACATATATCCAATCCCCTCACCCCTACCTCTGGTAACCATAAATCTGATCTCTTTTACTATGACCTTTATTCATGTATTGAATGTATTCATCTGCCAGTGGACACTTAGGTTATTTCCATGTCTTGGCTATTATAAATAATGTTTAGGTTATTTTCATGTCTTTGGCTGTTGTAAATAATGCTTAGGTTATTTCCATGTCTTGACTGTTGTAAATAATGCTGCTATGACCGTGGAGATGCAGATCTTTCGTTGACATAGTAATTTTGTTTCCTTTGGTATATATACCCAAGAGTAGGATTACTGAATCATACGATAGTTATATATCATATCACACTTTAAACTTTTTGAGGAATCTCCTACTGTTGTCCAAAGTGGCTGTACTAATTTGCAGTCCCCCCAGCAGTGCATCAAGTTTGCCTTTTCTCCACATCCTTGCCAACACTTGTTATCTCATCTTTTTGGTACTAGCCATTCTAACAAGCATGTGGTAATATCTCATTACTGGTTTTTTTTTAAGATTTTATTTATTTATTTGTCAGAGAGAGAGAGAGCGGAGGCAGAGGGAGAGAAGCAGTCTCCCCGCTGAGCAAGGAGCCCGATGTGGGACTCGATCCCAGGATGCTGGGATCATGACCTGAGCCAAAGGCAGCCGCTTAACCAACTGAGCCACCAGGCGTCCCTCTCATTACTGTTTTGATTTGCAGTTCTCTAAGGATAGTAATCTTGAGGACCTATTCATTTGCCTATTAGGCATTTGTATATTTTCTTTTTTAAAATGTCTATTCAGGGGCACCTGGTGGCTCAGTCGATTAAGCCTCCGCCTTTGCCTGAGGTCATGATCCTGGGATCAAGTCCTACATCAGGCTCCCTGCTCAGCTGAGAGTCTGCTTCTCCCTCTCCTTCTGTCTGCTGCTCTGCCTACTTGTGTTCTCTCTCTCTCTGCATCAAATAAATAAATAAAATAGTTTTTAAATGTCTATTCAACTCCTTTTTCATTTTTAATTGAGTTTTCTTGCTTTTGAGTAGTTGGAGTTATTTCTATATCTTGGATATTAACTCCTTATCAGATATATGGTTTGCAGATATTTTTTCCCATTCTATAGGTTGCCTTTTCATTTTGTTGATGGCTTCCTTTACTGTGCAAAAGCTTTTAAACTTAATGTAGTCCCACTTACTTATTTTTGCTTTTGTTGCCTTTTCTTTTGGTGTCAAATAAAAAAAAATCATTGCTAAGATAGATGTCAATGAGTTTTTTCCTGTGTTTCCTTCTAGAATTGTTATGGTTTCAGGTCTTATGTTTAAGACTTTAATTCATTTTAAATTGATTTTTGTGTATGATGTCAGATAAGGGTTACATGTATTTTTAAAATATGTATTTTTTCACATTCACCATTTAATCCTCATAACTATCTGGATAACCCAGTTTTGCAAAAGAGAGGGCTGAAACTCAGAAAGGTTGTAGTATTTAAGGTCACACAGCTAGAAAATGGCAAAGAAAGACATCATCTTTCTCATATATTATAGTTATGTATTCTTCTGTAATACTTTTGAGCATAAGTTATTTTATTCTTCCATATGCTTAATTGAATCAAGTCTAGCATCATACTTTTTGAGCTTCCTGTCTTAGAAAATTAGGAGTTAATCGTAGTTCAAAAGGGAATTCCTCCAGAAACTCGCAAATGAGGAAGAGCCCTTGGCAGCAGTTTGTATTTTGGTGCTGTTGGTACTGTTTGGTGTTGCAGTGATTGCCATAATTTCTCGCTGACCAACATCACCACTACTGATCCCATGGCATCTCTTAATCTGGCTGACTCTTTTCTTCCATTCCTCAGGAAAGTCTTTCTGGCTCCAGTTCTAGCTGCCTTGTAGGCTTGTCTTTGTTTTTTGTTTGTTTGTTTGTTTTTTGGTTTTGGTTTTTGTTTTTTGTCTTGTCCCTGTCGTTTTCTTTTTGTCTTATTTTGTAATTGAGATATAATTAATATATAACACTATGTTAGTTTTAGTTGTACAACATAATGAGTCAATATTTATGGGTTTGGTTTTTTTTGAGATTTTATTTATTAATTTGTCAGAGTGAGAGAGACAGAGAGCACAAGCCAGGAGAGCGGCAGGCAGAGAGAGAAGCAGGCTTCCCAGTGAGTAAGGAGCCTGATGTGGGACTCAATCCCAGAACCCTGGGATCATGACCTGAGCTGAAGGCAGCTGCTTAACCAGCTGAGCCACCCCGGTGCCCCATGAGTCAATATTTGTATTCATTGCAAAAGTTACAATAATCTAATTATCATCCATCACCATACATAGTTACAAAAAAATTTTTTCTTATGATGAGGACTTATAAGACTTACTCTTTTTTTTTAAGATTTTTATTTATTCATTTGACAGACAGAGATCACAAGTAGGCAGAGAGGCAGGCAGAGAGAGAGGACAAAGCTGGCTCCCTGCTGAGCAGAGAGCCCGATGTGGGGCTCCATCCCAGGACCCTGAGATCATGACCCGAGTTGAAGGCAGAGGCTTTAACCCACTGAGCCAGCCAGGCACCCCAAGACTTACTCTTTTAGCAACTTTTAAACATGCAATATGATATTAGTAACTATAGTCATCATGCTTTACAATACCTTCCCATGACTTGTTTTATAACTGAAGTTTGTATCTTTTAATCCCCTTTACCCACTTTGCTTACTCTCCACCCCTGCTCCTCTCTGGCAACCATCAGTCTGCTCTATCTATGGGTTTGGTTTTTGTTTGTTTTTTAAGATTCCACATGTAAGAACTATCATGAAGTATCTTTCTCTGTCTGACCTATTTCACCTAGCATAATGCCCTCAAGGTCTATTGATGTTGTTGCAAATGGCAAGATTCCATTCATTTTTATGGCTGAGTAGTATTCCAGTGTGTGGGGGGAACTGTATCTTCTTAATCCATTTATTCAGTGATGGACACTTAGGTCATTTCCATATCCTGGCTATTATAAATAATGCTATAATGAAGATGGGGCAGCATATGTCTTTTCAAATTAGTGTTCTCATTTCTTTGGGTAAATACCTAGAAGTGGAATTGTTAGATCATATGGTAGTTCTATTTTTAATTTTTTTAAAAGCTCCCTACTGTCTTCCATAGTAGCTGCACCAATTGACATTGCCACTGGCAGTATGCAGGGTCCCCTGTTCTCCACATCTTTGCCAACATTTATTATTTCTTGTCTTTTTGATAAGAGCCATTCTAACAAGTGTGAGATTAACTCTCATTATTGTTTTGATTTGCATTTCCAGTGACTAGTGATGTTGAACATTTTTCATGTCCCTGTTGACCATCTATATGTCTTCTTCGGAAAAATGTCTATTCAGATCTGCCTATTTTTAATCATATTTTTTAAAAGATTTTTATTTATTTGGAGAGAGAGAGTGAAAGAGAACATCAGCAGAGGGGAGGGGCAAAGGGAGAAGCAGACTCCCTGCTGAGCAGGGAGCCCAGACTCGATCCCAGAACCCAGGGATCATGACCTAAGCTAAAGGCAGACGCTTAATTGACTAAACCACCTAGGTGCCCCAGTCAGATTTTTTTTTTTTGCTCTTATGTGAGCTCTTTATGTATTTTGAATATTAACCTCTTATCAAATCCATGGTTTGCAGTTATTTTCTCTATTCAGTATGTTGTCTTCATTTTGTTGATGATTTCCTTTGCTGTACAGAAGATTTTTGGTTTGGTGTAGTTCTTGTTTATTTTTGCTGTGTTGCCATCGCTTTTAGAGTCAGATCCAAAATAACACTGCCAATATCAATATCAAGGAGTTTACCACCTATGTTTCCTTCTAGGAATTTTATGGTTTTAGGTCTTACGTATCAGTCTTTAATCAATTTTGAGTTAATTTTTGTGTAAGGTATAAGATAGTAGTCTAGTTTCATTCTTCTATATGTCGCTGCCCCATTCACCCTCCACCTCATTTACCCAACACCATTTATTGAAGGGAGTGTCCTTTCCCTGCTGTATGTTCTTGGTTCCTTGGTCATAAATAAAATGACCATATGTGTGTGGGTTTACTTCTGGGCTTTCTATTCTGTTCCATTAATCTGTATGTCTGTTTTTATGCCAATACCATAACATTTTGATTATGATAGGTTTGTGATATAGTTTGAAATCAGGGAGCATAATGCTCCAGTTTTGTTCTTCTTTCTCAAGATTACTTGAGGTATTTTGTGATTCTACACAAAATTTAGGATTGTTTTCTATTTCTATAAAAAATGTCATTAAAATTTTGATAGGGATTGCATTGAATCTATAGATTGCTTTGGGGAGTATGGACATGTTAACAATATTCTAATCCTTGGGCATAGAATATTTTTCCCTTTTTTTGTGTATTCATTTTCTTTCATCTGGCATAGGTCTTTCATCTCCTTGGTTAAATTTATTCCTGAGTATTTTATTCTTATTGATGCAATTATAATTGTGATTATTTTCTTAATTTCCCTTTTTTGATAGTTCATTCTCAGTGTACAGAAACACAGCAGATTTTTGTATATTGACTTTTGTATCCAGCAACTTAACTGAATTCATTTATTCTAACAGTTTTTTGGTGGTGTCTCTAGGTTTTTCTATACATAAAAACATGTCATCTACAAAAAGTGACAGTTGTACTTTTTTTAAATAACTGGATGCCTTTTTTTTAAAGATTTTATTTATTTATTTGACAGAGATCGCAGGCAGGCAGAGAAGCAGGCAGAGAGAGAGGAGGAAGCAGGCCTCCTGCTGAGCAGAGAGCCTGATGCAGGGCTCTATCCCGGGATCCTGGGATCATTACCTGAGCCGAAGGCAGAGGCTTTAACCCACTGAGCCACCCAGGAACCCCCTGGATGCCTTTTATTTCTTTTCCCTGCCTAATTTTTCTGGCTAGGACTTCAAGTACTATACTAAATATAAGTTGTGAGAGTTGGCATCCTTGTCTTATCCCTGATCTTAGAGGAAAAGCTTTCAGCTCTTCATCATTGGGTATGATGTGGACTGTGGGCTTGTTATATGTGGTCCTGAGTACATTCCATCTATACCCCCTTTGTTGAAAGTTGTTATCATAAATGGATGTTGAATTTTGTCAAATGCTTTTTCTGTTACTATTGAGATCATGTGATTTTTAGCTTTCATTTTGTTAATGTGGTATATCATGCTCATGTGTGGATGTTGAGCCATCCTTGCATCCCTGCAATAATTCTCACTTGATCATGGTGTATGCTCCTTTAAATGTATTGTTGAATTCAGTTTGCTAATATTATATTGAGGATTTTTGTAAATATACATATTTTTAAGCTTCAAAAATTATTGTTTTGGGGGTGTCTGTAGAGTAACATTCAGTAATCTATAAATGTAGTACTCTAGCTGAGTTCTGAATAGGACTATGCTAAATGATAGACTGCCGTGTTATATTCTTGGTATTACAAGTTCTGGTGTGCAGGTAGCAGAGACAGCCTCAGCAGGTGATCAACAGAATTTTCTAGGATATGTACAAATCAAATGTCAAATAATTGGGATTTTTCAGACCTAGTGCTTTTGGGGAATTTTACTCTATTATGGAAATTGTACTAAATAACAAATATAATGATATAAAACATTACTATGATCTCTAACTGTGGGAGTGGGAGTGGCTTTTAAAAACCCTCAATTCTCTCACCTCTAATTTTGTCTCCTGTTTTTCTTCCTCTTTACTCTCTCATTTCTCAAAGCACAATTCTCTGGCATTGAGCCACTTGCTTAAAATCATATCATAAATCACTGAAACAAGAATCCCATGGATTTGGATTTTGTTTGTTTGCATTATTTTTTTAAGTCTAGTCTTTGATTTATATAGTGTTGCTATCATGTTTGGTAGATTGGTAAGCTTTCGTAGGACTGCAGTCAGTCCATAGCCAACCATTCCATAACCCAAACAGGCACTGAATGAGATTAATAGATGAAGATATGCACCAATTTTATTCATTCAGCAAATATTTGAGTGTCTGCTATGTGCAAGTCATTGTGTTAGATCATGTTAAGATCCCTTAAGAAACAAAATCTTAAAAATCCCAGAGAAAGATATCTAAAGATTATTCTTTTCCAAAGCAAATTTTCATGGACATTCATTAAGTATTTACTATGATGTGATCAGGATCCAGTCTTCTTCTGTCTTAAGATCCCACTATCTTCAGTGCTGCCCCCCACAAGATCATCACACAAGGGGGAGAAAATATTGACTACTTAACCTTTTTTTTTCTTTTGCCTAGAAATAATACACACAAATTTCTGCTTCTGTCTCATTAGCTACATCTAGTTATATGGTCCTATCTGGATTCAAGGGGACTGGGAATAGTCTGTCGCTATGCAGACACTTCCCAGCAACAAATCTACACTATGGAAGGGAAACATAAATCTTCGGTAGTCAACTAATCATCTTTATGTTCTTGACTCTAAGCTTAAAACTCTAATGATAACACAAGACAGGCTTTCAAGCACTCATTTCTTCTGACAGCTTGTAGTATAGACTAAAATAAAGGCAATAGGCATGGTTCTTAGAAATAACTAGTTCTAACCACTGTTGCTTTGAAACTTATACAGCATTATTTCACAGGTAGTTTTCATAGATACTTATAACACAGTAGACAGTGTTATCATCTCTGTCATCATTACCAGATCTGTTGATGTGAGTGCCCTTGAAATAAATGAGTGACCAAAACCACATTAATTTCAGATAGACTCGTGGAGCTAAATATGGCTGTTCACAGATTTAAAAGGATGAAAGGAAAGTAAAATATGATTCATTTCAACTTTCTGCTATGGTAGTATTAAAAGAGCTCTACAGGTCTGGATATGTGAGATGAATGAAAACAGGACTATCATTTAGAGTTATTCAGGTTGTAAACTGCAGATAGTAGGGACACCATTCACATTATAGACTGTGTTGACTGTGTCCTCCTAAAGTTACGTGGCTATTCTGTAGAGGACCTGAATGAAAATTTTAGCAGTGAAGTCATTAGAGCAACAATGTTTAAACACAGTTTATGATGCTGTAATTATAAATTCACACTGGGACCCAGCAGATAACTTTCCTTTTAGATTTTTTAATACAAGTTGTGATCAATTTTTCTTCATACAGTGTGTAAGGAAGTCTTCCTTCATAAGCAACTATTTCATGTTCCTATGGATAAGTGGAAAGTAAAATCAAAGATGAGAGTTGAGTGTATAATGAAAGGTAAAGAAACAGAAAATGGAAGGGTGAAGAAGCTATGACATTTTGAGAACTAAATGAATAGATGAGGAGACCTCATAAAATGGGAGGCTTGGGCTGGGAGGTCTTTGACATTCATTCTTGTGTACAGTGTTCAAAAAAATATAGTCTGTAGAGCAACCTATTGCAGGAGTTGCTGTTTCACCCAAGAAATATCCCATAAAACAAGAAGAGTAGTTTAGGGGCAGAAGATATTTTTCTAGAAGTCAGCAAAGCTAGATTCAAATGCTGGCTCTGCCACTAACTTCCTATCAGTTATTTCACCTGAGCCTCATTTTATCCACTTCTTTTTTTTAAAGATGTATTTGTTTGAGAGAGAGAGAGAGAGAGAGAGAGAGAGAGCGCAAACAAGGGGAGCGGCAGAGGGAGAAGGAGAAGGAGGCTCCCTGCTAAACTCAATCCCAGGACTCTGGGACCATGACCTGAGCCGAAGGCAGATGCTTAATTGACTTTTATCCATCATTTTATCCATTTCTGAGTCTCAGTTTATCCACCTGTAAAAATAACATTAAAATAAAAAATAAGCTTATTCCTACTCTTACTATTCTAGAATTAAGAATGGATGGATGTTTTTGGCCTAAAAAAAAACCAAAACGTCCTGATGTCATAGAATCTGCACATTGGAGTCAGATAGCCTGGGAAAAGCTCACCAAAGAAGAAACAAAAGTGAGAGCATGAGATGCTCTTTTCAGTTACTCCATTCTGGGTGTCACTGCTTATAAAAATGCATTAAACCCATCCTGGGTGTCACTGCTTATAAAAATGTATTAAACTCTTAAGGTCTGATCAAATTAATACAGAAAACTGAAATGCAAAAAACTTCTGATAGGTTTTTTGAATTCTATATCTATAGAAAGATTTCTTTTGCCAGTGATCAATTTAGATCACTTGGTTTCATTGTTTATTCATTGCTTTCCTTGGTTGGCTGATAATCATCTTCAAAAATGTGTTCTGTATTCTTGAAATTTGCTAAGAGAAGAGAATTTAAGTGTTCTCACCACAAAAAAAAAGTAAATGTGAGGTTATGAATCGGTTAATTAGCTTGATTGTGATCATTATTTTACTATATATAGGTATTATAAAATATCACCATATATACTTTAGATATATACAGTTTTTGTTTGTCAGTTGCACCTCAATAAAACTGGGGAGAAGAGGCCAAACAAATTTTTAAAAAGTGTCCTGAATATCTCCTGTGCACTGTTGTAGCCTTTATAAGCATTAACAAAAATAAAAGAAAAATGGGCCTGATCTCATAGAGCTTTGGGTAATTCTAATAGGTGTGAGAAGTAGCTAACTGGAAAGGTAATTTTAAAAACTCAGTTGTAAACCTGGCTTCAGCACACCTCAGGATCCTAAACATGTCATGTGAAGGAACATGAGTCATATCCCTATTAAAAAACATATAAAAGATACTCATTAAATATTTGTAGGTTGAATGAATGTGCCTAGAAAAAAATCCACCTGCAACAAAGGCAGCCAGTGAACAAAGCTATCAGTCACTGTTATGGGTATTAGTAGAAAAAAATAGCAATAAGGCTAGCCCCGTTGAGAATTTCTAGCTATATCCCTGCTCTGCTCTTGCAGTTTGGATTTTGAGTTTGTATTATGTATGTAATATAAGTATCTCTAAGAGAATATATATAAATAAAAATATTTCTTGTGGGTAAAATCACCTTCTGGGGGCCAGCCAAAAATGGAAATTCTCTTGGTAGGAAAGCATCTTCAACTAAGGGGGCTTAGGATACCTAGAGATGAACTTCAGTCAAATATGAGATTTTAATAAGGGATTACCAAAGCATAAAGAAACAAAGTGATAGTTAAGAGTCAGCAAAAGAAAGAGAAGAATGAAAAAGAAGAGGGAGGATAGGGACATTGATTTAGATTGCCAAGACCTTTAGATATTGGAATTACCAGATACTGAACATAAACTATGTATTCTCATTATCTACTGATGTTTAGTAACCCCAGAATTCAGTGACACAAAACACCAGTTGTTATGCTCATGGAGTCAGTGGGTCAGGAACTCTGGATTTGGGGAGTGGTTTTCCTTGCTCCATGTTGTCTGGGTCCACAAGTGGATGACTAGAAGGCTGGAACAACTTAACAACTGGCTGCTGCAGTACTCTAAAGGTTCATTCACTCGTGGTTCATGCTGGCTGGGATTGAGGCCTTAGCTGAATTTATCACTCAGAACATCCAAATGTGGCCTCTCCATGTGTCCTGGACTCCCTCACAGCATTGTGGCTAGTTCCCAGTGCCTCGGCAGAGACAAGCAGAATCTGTATCACCTTTTCTAACCTAGCCTCAGAGTCATGCAGCATGACTCCCACAGCGGTTCTGTTCAAAAAAGAATTCAGCCACAAAGGTTTAGCCAGGTTTGGGAGAAATTAAGGGGCTTCACCTCTTGATAAGTGTTGTTGTGGAGGTTCTGAAAGGGTATTTGGAGCTAGAAATACCGTTGTAACCATCTTAGAAAAAGACAGTCTGTTACAATAGGTAAAAATATTTGAACAAATAAAAGATAGAAATGGGGGAGAGAAATTATGAGGTAATAAACTATTAAAATTAAGCAGTTAGATTTGAAAAAAAGAACTAGCTAAATCTTACATAACTGAAAAATATGTGATTATTAGAATTTGAAATTCAGTAGATAGATTAAATAGCAAATTAAATATGTTTTAAAAATAATTAATGTACTTGAACACGGTTTACAAAATTACCTGAGGGGCACCTGGGTGGCTCAGTTAAAGCCTCTGCCTTCAGCTCAGGTCATGATCCCAGGGTCCTGAGATTAAGCCCCACATCAGGCTCTCTGCTCAGCAGGGAAACTGCTTCCCTTCCTCTCTCTCTCTGCCTGCCTCTCTGCCTACTTCTGATCTCTGTCTGTCAAATAAATAAACAAAAATCTTTTTTTAAAAAGATAAAAGAAAAGAAATTACCTGAGATAGGAGTGTCTGGGTGGCTCAGTTGGTTAAGTGTCTGCTTTTGGCTCCAGTCATGATCCTAGGATCCTGGGATTGAGTCCTGTGTTGGGCTCCCTGCTCAACGAGAGCCTGCTTCTTCCTCTCCTCCCCATTCATGCTCTCTGGCTATCTCTGATTCTCTCTCTCTCTAAAATAAATAAATAAAATCTTTGAGGAAAAAAAAAGAAATTACCTGGAATATATTGTGGAGAAATAGAAGGTAAAAAATGTGAGTGATTGAGATATGTAAGATAATATGAGAAGGCCTAATATATGGGGTTCAAGAAAAAGAGGCTAGAGAAAATAAGGGAGAAGAAATATTTGAAGATGTAATAATGCAAAATATTTGCTAGGATGTATGAAAGCTTTGAATGCTCAGATTCTGGCAATACTGTGAGTCTTAAGAAAAAATAAAAAAGAACTCCATACCTGGATAAATAATAAAATTATAGATAAAAAGATGGCCTTAAAAGAAGCCAGTGGGAAAAGTTACTTAGAAAGGAATAACATTTAAACTGACAGTTGACTTTTCAGCCACTCTAGCATCCAGGAGACTGTGAAATAATATCTTTAAAATGCTGATAGTTAAAAAAAATTAAATAAAATACTTATACTTGATACTCTCAACTTAGAATTAAGGATCTAATAAAACTATCTTTAAAGCATGAGAGCAAAATAATGTTCAGATTTTTTTTAATAGAACATTTCACAGATGGACCTTCATTTAAAGAACTTCTGAAAAATGTGCTTCAGGAAGAAGAAAATTCTTCTCAGAAGGAAGGTCATCAAAGAAATTAGTAGTTTTCTATATTAAACAAAATGTCTAATTATAAGGTTAAAGAAAAAACTAAAGAAATATATTGGACAATAGTAGCATATAAATTGGAAGGGGTTGAACAGAATCAAAGTTAAATTGAAAATTAAATTCTTATAGTGTTTGAAAAGATGGAAAATACATTGTCAAGTAGTCATGAAAAAATTTTAAGGAAAGCACTAAAGAAATAGAAATAAATTCCAAACAGAACAAAAAAAAACCATTGAAATAAGAAAAAAATACAGTCCAAAGGAAGGCAATAAAGAGGGGGAAATAGGCATAAAGTTAGATAAATAAGACAAGATGAAAGTAAATCCAAATATCAGTAAGCACAGTAAATATCAGTGAGGTAAACTAACCAGTTAAGTGCTTCACAGCTTACTTTAAGAGATTAGTATATGTTTAATGTTTATAGCAGCAATGGCCACGGTCACCAAACTGTGGAAAGAACCAAGATGCCCTTCAACAGACGAATGGATAAAGAAGATGTGGTCCATATACACTATGGAGTATTATGCCTCCATCAGAAAGGATGAATACCCAACTTTTGTAGCAACATGGACGGGACTGGAAGAGATTATGCTGAGTGAAATAAGTCAAGCA